>CM054809.1:10139324-10399808 GCA_028984105.1 Lavandula angustifolia | reverse complement strand
GTTCCGGCCCCGGGACACCGCGATCAAATTCGGGGGGGGAATCAAGAAGGTCGGATGGGCGAAGCAGTACAAGGAGCCACTGTATGAGCACCGGCACGATGCGGCTCGTACTACTATGAGCCCGGGGGTCGGGAGAAGCGCTAAGACTCGAGAAGAAGAGAGCTCCGAACCCAAAATTATCGGCGAGAAAGTCGATATCTCCAAGTCCCGTGGAGAAGAAAGGCGATAAGGTTCGAAAAGAAGTCCGGAACTTCTAAGGTCCTGAGGCAGAGTTCGGGTTCCGAAATCACCCACTAACCTTGTAGGACCCAACGAACCAAAGGGTACCTAAAAATGCCTACGTTTTGCGGTGCATAAGGACCCGTGGATAGTGGACAACGGTCTGTCGAGACACACTGACCTACCGTGAAGAGCACAGCGACCAACCACGTACAAGAAGATGGTCCCGAGTGAATTCGGTGACAATTCCAAAGGCTACACAAGGGGATACGGAACGCCGAACATTGGGACTGCCACGCTTCCAAGAGTAACATATGTTGAAGGACTTCAACATAATCTCCTTCGGTCGATCAATTCGTGATAATCTTAACAGAGTAATCTTTGTGGCCGGTTTTACGTGATATTGTTGACAAATCTACGAGGAAAAGCAGTGTTATCGTGGTTCGCGGAGGAAGAACATCTATGTTGCAAGCCCGGAATACCTGAGTAACACGAGGCTTGCTTGCTCGCACGGGACTAAATCGGGTAACAAGTCGGTGGCTATGGCACAAGAGACTCGGCCACCCTGAACTTCAAGACCATGAACAAGCTTGTCAAGAACTCTAAAGTCGGAGAGGACTGCCCAACGAATCGTTTATCAAAGACGAGAAATTGTGAAGCGTGCACGAAGGGAAAGCAAACAAAGAGTAGCAATCCACCTATTCCGTCACCTTCCACCGATGGAATCCTTGACCGCTTCACATGGACTTATTCGGGCCGTCTCTCCGGTGACTTTAAGAGGCAAGAAGTATGCCCTCGTCGTCGCAGAGCGACTTCTCGAGATATACTTGGGTCATCTTCATCGCCAACAAATCGATGTTCGAGGCGAGTTACCTAATCTACTGAAGAAACTCGGTGTGGAAAGAACATCAAGATTAAGAAGATACGCTCGAACGGAGGAACGAGTTTCTAAACTCGCATGGTTAAGACATACTTGCAATAAAGAGGGAATTCAGCACGAGACATCAGTTGCGCGCACCCCTCGGCGAACGGACTTCTTTGAACGTAAGAACGAGAACTCTCAAAGAAGCAAGCAAGAACGCTCCTCGCAGATTCTGGACTACCCTCAAAGTTTTGGGCTGATGCTTCGGCACCGCTGTTACACTCGGAATCGATCACTACCGACACAAAGCAACACATGAAGACGCCATACGAACTGTGGAAAGGGAGAATTCCTTCTATTTCTCATTTTCATGTTTTCGGTGTCCTTGCTTTATCCACAACAATGGGAAAGATCAATTGAAGGTCTTTGATAGCAAATCTGATCAAGGAGTATTCTTAGGATACTCCCGAAGTCGATAAAGCCTTGAGAGTTTTTAACTATCGAACTCTTTGCGTGGAGGAAAGCCCTCATGTTGTTTTTTGATGAATTTGTTACCGAGAATAGGAAAGATACAAAGTCAAGATGCGAGGATGTCGGCGAGCAAGCTACGAGGATCTCGAACTAAATGACAAAGCTGAAAAGATCCGAGCATTGTTGGGATGATGAGTCGAGAAGATGAAGAAATTCGGACTCAGCCAACAAGCAATGTAGCTAACCTAGTTGATTCTATCAAACGAGAATCAACAACAGGTAACTTCGGTCGATGAGGAAGCCCCCGTGGTAACCGAGACCTCTGCCGAGAATATAAACTCGGGGGAACCATTAATGTTCCCGAGCTCGAATGCCCCCGAACCCGAAAACTCGGTAGATCCTAACCTTCTTACCGAATTACTACAGTCACAAAAAGCAGTACTACTGAAATGCCTAATACACCTACGGACGTGCGTAGTGGTATCGAAGAAGAAGCCCGACTCGGGCGTTCGTGGCTCGATGCTCATTCTTGAGATCTTATCATTGGAGATCCATCGACAACTATAAGGACGAGATCAAGATTAATTCAAGGAGAAAGCTCACTTTACTCTTGTTTTTTGTCTACGAAGAATCTCGATCGATAGAGGACGCACTTAAAGATGCTGATCGGGTCATTGCTATGCAAGAAGAGCTGAACCAGTTCGTCGAAAATGAAGTTTGGGAGCTTGTCGACGGAACTGGACATCAGCACGTGATTGGAACTAAGTGGGTCTTCAAGAACAAGCGAGATGAAAACAACGTAATTGTCGAAATAAAGCTCGACTAGTTGCTAAAGGATACAATCGGGCGAAGGAATTGACTTTGATGAAACATTTGCTCCGGTCGCTGATTGGAAGCCATTCGTCTTTTCCTAGCTTATGCGACACATCGAGAGATTTAAGGTATATCGAGATGGATGTGAAGTCGCTTTTACGAACGGCGCATCGAAGGAAGAAGTCTACGTGGAACAACCGCCCGGCTTTCGCCAGGGACATCAGTGTACGAGACTTAGGAAAGCTCGTATGGGTTAAAACAAGCACCCGTGGCTTGGTATGATACCACTATCGGACTTTCTACTTGAAAAGGTTTTCAAAAGGGGACGATAGATCGCACCCTATTCAAAGATAAAGTTAGAAGATGACATTCTATTGGTGGAAATCTATGTGGACGACATCATTTTTTCTGCAGAAATGAAGTTATATGTCGCCAGCTTCGAGACAATGATGAAGGAGAAATTCGAGATGTCCATGATGGGAGAGATGAATTATTTCCTTGGATTTCAAGTAAAACAATCAGTTGAAGGAATCTTCATCAATCAAGCCAAATACACTCGAGATCTTCTCAAAAGATTCGGTCGTGATTCCAAAGAAACCGGTCAAGATCCCCATGAACACGAACTTTAAAATCGATCTAGACAAAGAGGGAGCTTACGTTAACTCTACCGATTATAGAGCTATTATTGGTTCTTTACTTTATTTAACAGCTAGCCGACTCCGACATAACTTATCTCGTAGGTGTATGCGCAAGATTTCGAGCGAATCCCAAGCGAAGTCATCTAGACTCGGCAAAGAAGATTCTGCGATATCTAAGAGGAACACCCGATGCTTTGGGTTATGGTATCCTGCTGATGATAATCTAATACCGACGGAGTTATTCGATGCCGATTATGCGGGATGCGGGATAGATCGAAAATCAACTTCCGGAACATGTCGGTTCCTAGGCGGCAAGGCGATATCGTGGTTTTTCAAAGAAACAAGCACTTTCGCAGCTACGTCCACTACGAGGGCCGAGTACATGGCTGCAGGAAGTTGCTTGTGCCCGCATCCTTTGGCTTCGACAACAATTGAGAGATTATGGTATAACTCGGGATGAAGTGCCCATCTACCGTGACTCCACCAAAGGCAATAGCTATAACTTCGAACCCGATTCTACATACCGTATGCAAGCACGTGGACATTCGACACCACTTCATCGTGAGACCATGTCGAAAAGAAGGACATCGGGATGGAGAAAATCCATACCGACAAGCAAAAGGCGAGATATACCGACCAAACCACTAGGCCGAGAACGAGTTCGAGAGAACTATCGGTTGAGCTAGGTCCGCTAGATCCTACTGAGACAAGTCGGTAGAAGCCGACTACCGATAATAATATACTTAACAACAATGTGTATCGGTATGGAATCGGCATGACAGTCGAGAAAACTTAGTACGGTGACTCGGTTGGGAGATGCACACTGCATACACAAGGGAGAACATGGTCATCGCACAACCATCCTCCCGATAAATGATGGTAACCACGTGATAAGTTCGGTGAAGAGGTTTGCGTAGTATCGTTACTTAATTTGTTCGAAGCATGCCGCATTTAATGCATCGGTCGCTTGCATTCGGTTGCTAGGAGCATTTATTCCTTACCATTTATTATGTTTAAGGTTTGAGGAAAGGTCAGCAGGACTCCTCGCCTGAGTAATTAATGCTCTCTGTCGCGCATTTAATGCATGTCTTCTCCATTAGCTTTATTACGTATATCTATATTTTTGGCGGCTATTGTAATCATTCTTTTATAACATTTAATCTTAGCCGCCCCTTGATTTTGAAAGATTAAATTTGAACCGTGCGATTCAAACTAAAGATCAAACTCAATATACAAAATCTTTCATCTTCTATCAACTCCTCACTTTTCGCCATTCTCATATCTTAGAGCTTTTTCTTAGCGATTCAGCTTTCCTTCCTTACATCCTCATTCTAACTGCATTGCTATATCTCTTTTCAAGCTCTATTTCACGGTAATGTATCGGATGTCCGCTAGCAACTACTAACTTACTCTATTTTCAAGTGCTAATATGTTGTTTTGCGATTTCAATGGCGAACGTTCAAACTCCGACAACATTGAGGAGATTGTAGCCTCCAGGATTCTCGTTTGAACCTACCTTGGCCTTCCGCCAAGTGGAGATCTCTTTCCTTGAACCCGTGTTTGACGCTTTGGAGCGTTCGGGGTTGGAGATGCTGGGTTTCAAGCACCCCGTGCTTTTCTCCCTCGGCAATGTCGCGGAAGTTTATTTCAACTGGAAATCTCTAGCGTCGGGAGGAGAGGAATCGTCCTTCTCTTATCGAAGGAAGTCGATCAAGATGAGTGGGAGTCATTGTTCTTACCTTCGATATTCAAGATGCTCTAGCTCTCTCTTTCGATCTTCCCAACTCCGGCATTTCTCCGATTGGATACAAGGAGAAGGAGATCAATGCATATGTGCGAAATTCTCGTGGACACAAGGATGTGGCGTTCAAAACAGCTTTACCGAGGAATATGTTGCTACCTCGGTACGAGGTCTAGCTTACGTGGTATCGCACATTCGACAAGTTCAGTGGATCATATGATCAACTCGTCCAAACCTAGGATTCAGCTGATGATGGCAATAGACGATGGGGTTGAAGTGAACCGTGGGCCGAGTATTATACTACTCGAGATGAAGGCACGAGCTCGAAGTTCACCACATTACCCAGTCGGCGAGAGAAGGATAGCCGGTGTGGGTAAACTTCTATTCGGAACAAAGATGTCCTGTTTCGATAGAATGCATAGTTCGGAGGAACTCAGTACGTTGAGAACTCGGCCTTTGAGGACTCCAAGTACTTTGACAAGAAGTCTATCAAATTTATGACAAAGGCCGGAGCGAGAAAAGTCAATTGGCAAGGGGCCACCCGAACCGAAGAGAGCGACATCTCGCTTCGCCCCCAACCGTCCAAGTGCCAAAGAAGAGGAGGTTGGCTAAGAATCGACTGGCTGAGGTCACAGTGGCTCACCCACTTACCATTATTCAGCCGGCTCCTCCTTCTACTCAAGAGGAGCAACTACTCGATTCGGATATCGGAATTGAGGGAGCGACGATCAAGGACAAAGTCCAAGTGATCAGCTCTGAGGGAACAGAGTCTGACAAGAGGGAACCGTCACCCGAACCTACTGCTGAGTGGACAACAACTGACACCACTCGACTGCGTGCTGCAGCTGAGATTCGACAAGAGATACCGTAAATTGCCGAGCACGCAGATCCGGGTTGAAATAGCGTAGAAGGACAAGAGCTCGAGATGCTCTTAAGGTTTCTGCCTTGGGACATTCTTATTGACTTTGCCAAATCCCAGCAAGTCACCGGGATGAGCTGCGACGGAGGAGCAAGAGCTCCAAGCCAAGATTGGATTCGGAGAGCCACCGATGTGGCGTCTTTCGAAGATTTGAGAGCTGCAATGCTCTATTTACTGAGCTTGAGAGCTCCGACTGAAACAGCTCCGCCCCCATCTCCACCTTCTGATAAAGGCGATAATGATGATCAAGATGAGGAGATGGATGGAAAACCCAAGGAAGCGGACCGGGGAGAATCTGCGGAGGGACAAACTCCCCAAGAGAAGAGCCCAACACCACCCATAGTCACATCGGGTGAGGCTACAACCGCTCCGGGAGTACGGTAGGGGAGCAGTTGATCTCGTTCTCTCGAGCGGGAGGCTCGGAACCGGCTCTTATCGATACAACCCATCGGTTCCGTGTCCTCACGTTCGTCAACGAGGCTATCAAACGCCAAGGTGAGAAAAATCGACTCCTAGCCAAAGATGTTCATTTTAAATGGGAGAAGTACACCAAGGCTCGTAACGAAGCTCTAAGTAAGTTGGCCGCGACATCTCCACCCCCTAAAGAGGCTTCTCGGCCCGGATTTCAAGGAGATAGTTGAGCAGGCCCTAAGTGCTCAAAAGGCCGATTTAACGGCGACAGTCGGCGGTACTGCTTGCCACTCAAAGATAAAACTTTCTCGGAGCAGTGACTCAAGCGATGAAAACAATTCAAGGCTTCATTGATGAGAGAAACAAGATAGCAACCACCTCTCTTCAAACGGACCATCAAGCAACAGTCGAGGCCTTAAAAGCCATTCGTAAAGAAATGACGAGAATCAAATGATCAAGCTCGCTCAAAACTCCGTCGAGAGTCGGCCGCTCGATTGAAGAAATCTAGAGCCGATCGGGAGAAAGACTGGGAAAACTACGCGTAACTTGGTCGGTGATTTTGATGACACGATTACCCGCATCAAAGATTACGTGCACATGTCCGAGCAGGACGTAAAAGCTATCCGCACCTCCCCGGCGAATATTGCCGATGCCAAAAAGGGGGAAGATATTGTGAAAGATGAACCTGATACGGATACGGCGACGTCCGTATCCTTGAGGGACGGAGCTCGGGAGGCGGGACCCTCCTCGGCGCCAGAGCCCTCGGCCCGCGAGAGATTCGGGGGGAACGGGCTCCGGAGGCGAGGACCAACTACTCGAAAGGTACATCTACGAGGTCCTTCTCCTTGATTTCCCACTACAAGCCACCCCCATCTCCTCTTCAGTGTGCACATAGACGAAATCGCTCAATTCCTTGAAGAGCCAGCGAAGAAGAAGAGTCTCAAAAGCGCCGCAGAGGTCTGGGAAGGAAATCGCTACGAATCCACTACTCCTTCCTCCCCCGATCAAGAAGTTTAAATCAAAAGCGGAGCAAGAGGCATTCGACCTCGGAATAGCCCAAGAGCTGCAAGACAAGCTAGACCAGGAGCGTCGGCTAGAGGAGGCGTACGGGCAAAAAAAGCCTAAGGGCAAAGCGGTCGGGGCAAAGGAAAGAGAAAGGTCATTAATACGGTCGAAGAGCAAAAGAAGAAAGCCCAAGAAGAATTTGCTAAGGCTCTTCCGATCGAAATCAAAGCTACTGCTCGAGTATTCCCATATCTACTCTTACACTCGAGCGGATAGCGTAAGATCAAACGACACGGGAGGCGACGCCGCAAGGACCGAGTCTCGGACGAGGAGACACTAGAGCAGTCGCTCTCCGTGAGAAGAAAAGGATGGCTGACTCCGGCAAGAATGAAAAGCCTATCTCGATAAACCAAAGGCCCGATCCAAGAAGGCGAGATCCCGAGAGGATCTAAGTTCATCGGGGCCCCCACATCAAGCAACAACCGATTCAAGATGTGGATAAGTGGGTGCCGGCCGATATGAATGAACATTGGGAGAGATTGAAAGAAACTTTTATCAAAGGCTACTACGTATGGCGCATTTACCCACTTGATCGCCCGGCCGATCAGCTCTTTGAGGAGTTGATTACGAGATTTAATGTTGAATTCGGTGAACGGCTGAAGCAAGTCATGGAATCACGAGAATGTAACCTTCCGTGCCCCGACTTTTCCGACGTATTCCACCGCCGAGACTTGCTAATGGATCGCCGAGCACTAAGGACATAGAAAGAGAAGTGGAGGAAGCCGCCTACGCCCGAGCCTCCGCTCCCGGAAAGGCCGAGATGATAACTTGGAGATCCGGGAGATTCGAGCTAGAGTGTATAAATACTATTACACGGATCCTCCCGAGGAAAAATCCACCGACTTCAAGAAGAAAACGCAGGGTTCAAGAAGCGGACAGCAGAGTGATTTTTCTCTCATCTTTTGTAATAGCATAGGAACTCGTAATTCTTGATATATATATCGGTTCCTCTGCTTGCTAGACAATTACTCATTGTCTTTCGGCCTTTTACTTTGTGTTTACACTACCGATCACCAAGTGATCCGACACACACTCACATCGGTTTCTCGATCTTGCCTTTCTCTCACTCGGTGAAGTTCATTTACTATTATCGCTTTTCCTCGATGCTTTAAGGGGGAAATTGTTGTCGATGGGGCAAAGATCTTTAATAGATATTAGAGTATAGAGGTTTTGGCATCATCAATTAGGGGGGAAATTGTTGGATATGAGTCGAGAGATTGATACTCAACTGTTCTAGGGTTAAAAGAAATTGGGGGAAATCATAGTAGTACTATGGAATTGAAGATCCCAAAACCGAGCCGATATCGGTAGATTAGTGTGTCGATAGGATTAGGCGATGTATAGGTTAGACTTGATGTAATGCTTATTATTTTTGTCTAAGTCCATGCGGGGTAGTTGTTGAACCGATCTTCATCGAAGATACTTTTCGAACCCCACGTCATCGGTGTAATCGCTTGCATTCTTCGTCGGCCGGTGATATCAAACTCGGTTGAAGATCCCGCATCGTTGACCGGACCTCGTAGAAGCATTCTCTACAAGCCGATGGTCATCGGTAGAAGAACCGCAAGCAGGCAAGATACCTTCGCGGTCGACCAACCGACTATCGAAGCTCACTTTATCGGTCGACGACTCACCGAAGAAGACAGACTTTCGAGTACTGTATCCGACAGGAAAGCGACCCAAAGACTTAAAGTCCCTTCAAATGTTCAGCGAAGACATACGAGGTAGTTTGAACGGTCAACTCGACACTCACCAACTACAAACCTCGACCAATGAGAAGCCGACAACGCTTACCTACTCTACACAAGTAAAGCCTTGCTCTCATGAACGGTCGCATTAACGCCTGCTTTGCAACAAAGTTGAATAGTGGCCGTTTTCTTTGGACGCTTGTGACACGTGGCATCGTCGTCTCCAACGGACATATGTCACAACTCACAACTATAAATAGAGAAGGATTTGAAGATTTCAAGAAGAGGAATATACGCGAAATCAAGGGATATCATTCAAGCTCACAACGCTCTAGAACCTTCAAGCTTATCCAGAGACGAACTAGTTTTCATAGAACACTTCTTGTAGTTCATCTCTCTAGAGCACTTTGATCCCTATCTTCTCTAGACTAAGCTCATTGCTAGATTCATAGCTTAGATCCGAAGGAGTTCACATTTAGTGAATTGTTCTTGTTGTAAGAACTCCTTCTCAGTTGGAGAATATTCCCTCCCTTCTAAACTTAGGTTTGGATTGTAAAGTCGCTAAGGACTATAACTTAGAGGGAACCGTCCGAAGTGCACGGTATCCCCGCCGAGGCTTGCTCGAGAATAATCAACAAGTTCTCCTGCCTTGTTCAGGACCGTGGACGTAGGATCTTGCGTATCCGAACCACGTTAAATCGCTTATGTTCATTTACTGTTTTATTGCATTGCATTCAACTGACTTGAAAATCATAAGTTTGCATAAAACGTATTTTATAAAGTGCACAGCCAAAAGATTTAACTTGCAAAAACGCGTTTTCAAAAGAGACGACTCCGGGCCTAACACTTATCCGCACTGAGCCTCCGACCGGAGTTTCGTAATACCGACATCAGTCAGTAGAAGAGCTCAGAAGCTGACTCACTTTGACCCCAGTGATCGAAGGCTTTCTTGGCACTGTTCATCAGTTGCAAACATCAGCTTCAGCTGACCTTCACTGAGAAAAAGAAACAGAGCTCAGGTGTATTCACCCCCCCCCTACACCTGACTTTTCGTCTCCGGACCAACACATGGTATGTGGACAGCGGATGCTCACGACACATGACATATCAAAAAAGTCTGCTGAAGAATTATATCCGTGAAGAAGGACCCAGAATTGAGTTTTGAGATAATGCTAAAGGCTACATAAGAGGATTTGGAACACTCAGCATTGGAACTGCCAAAGTTCCAAGAGTATCATATGTTGAAGGACTTCAGCACAACCTTCTCTCTGTTAGTCAATTTTGTGATAACTTGAATAGAGTGATATTTGACGCTGGTTTTTGTGATGACACTGATAAATCCACAGGGAAAACAGTGTTATCAGGTTCGCGCAAGAAGAATATCTATGTAGCTGACTGGAACTCAGCTGAACCTGAAGCTTGTTTGTTAGCGAAGAACGACAACCGAACGGGGTGGCTGTGGCACAGGAGACTCAGCCATCTCAACTTGAAGACGCTCAACAAACTAGCAAGAAACACTCTAGCAAGAGGACTGCCGAATGAAGTATTCAGCAAAGATACTCAGTGTGAAGCATGTCTGAAGGGAAAGCAAACAAGGAATCAAAATCCACCTGCTCCATCTCCTTCCACTGATGGAATCCTTCAGCTGCTACATTTGGATTTGTTCGGTCCAGTCTCTCCAGTGACGATCAGAGGCAAGAAATATGCTTTAGTGGTCATCGATGACTACTCGCGCTATACTTGGGTCATATTCATTGCCAACAAGTCTGACGTCAAAACAGAGTTACCAAGGCTTCTGAAAAGGCTCAGTGTCGAGAAGAACACCAAAATTATCAAAATCCGTTCTGACAGAGGAACTGAGTTCCTTAATTCTATGATGGAGGAGTTCTCGCAGCGTAAGGAATAGAGCATGAGACATCGGCTGCTCGCACACCTCAAGAAAATGGAGTTGCTTGGAACGAAAGAACGTAACTCTCAAAGAAGCGGCTAGAACTCTACTCGCAGACTCGGGACTCCCACCAAATGCAGGGCGTAAGCCACCGATACGCTTGTTACACTCGTAACCGATCTCTACCGACAAAGCAACATAAGAGAACACCATATGAACTATGGAATGGCGGGGAAACCTTCTCTATCCTATTTTCATATTTTTGGGTGCTCGTGCTTTATCCACAATAATGGGAAAGATCAGCTGAAAACTTTTGATAGCAAGTCAGATCATGGAGTATTCTTAGGATACTCTCGGGTCGAGAAAGCTTTCGAGTATTCAACTATCGAACCCTTTGCGTGGAGGAAAGCCCTCATGTTGTTTTTAATGAGTTTGCTACTGAAGACAGGAGCAATAACTCTAATTTTGAATCTGAGGACATCAGTAAGTAGCTACAGGATCTAAGCCTAAAAGACAAAGTCGAAAAGATCCAGCTTTGTTGGGATGATGATTCAAATGAGGAAACTGAAGACAAATCTACTGAATCTCAACCAGCAGTAAATGTAGCTGAGCCGATTGATTCTCCTGAACTGAATCAATCCCAGGTAACTCAGGCCAATGAAGAAACCCCAGAGGTAACTGAGACCACTACTGAGAATAACAACTCAGGGGGAACATCTATTAGTGTTCCTGAGCTGAATGCCCCTGAACCTCGTGACTCAGTAGATCACATTCTCATTACTGAAATGCTTCAATCTCGAAATAGTACAACTGAAATGCCTAACTCGCCTACTATCTGTGTTGAACAAATTTCAGATGAAGAACTGAAACATAGTAGATCGTGGCTGGACGCTCACACTGCGATCCGATTATTGGAGATCCCTCAAGCAACAAGGAAAGACAAGATCCGGATTCCGTCAAGGAGAAAGCGCCTTATAGTCACCGCTTCTTGTCTACCGACGAACCTCGGACGATTGAGGATGCACCGAAAGATGCTTGACCGGATCATAGCTATGCGGAGGAGCTGAATCGGTTCACGAGAAACGATGTTTGGGAGCTTGTTGATAGACCCCGACATCAACATGTTATTGGAACAAAATGGGTCTTCAAGAACAAGCGGGACGAAAACAACGTCATAGTAAGGAACAAAGCAAGACTCGTGGCAAAAGGCTACTGTCAAGCTGAGGGAATAGATTTCGATGAGACTTTCGCTCCAGTTGCAAGATTGGAGGCAATTAGACTATTCCCGGCCTACGCAACACATCAAAGATTCGAGTCTATCAAATGGATGTGAAGTCTGGCATTCCTGAACGGCGTACTAAAAGAAGAAGTCTACGTGGAACAACCGCCCGGCTTTCACAGGGACATCAGGTTTATAGACTCGTAAAGGCTCTGTATGGGTTAAAACAAGCACCCGTGGCTTGGTAAGATACCCTATCTCGAGTTTCTTCTTCGAAAAGGTTTTCATAAAGGCACAATAGACCGCACTCTATTCGGCATTCGACTGGAAGACGATCTACTACTTGTGCGGATCTATGTAGATGACATTATATTTGGATCTAAGAATGTCATCATGTGCCAACAATTTGAAAAGATGATGAAGGACAAATTCGAGATGTCAATGATGGGAGAAATGAACTACTTCCTCGGTTTCCAAGTCAAACAATCTGAAAAAGGGACGTTCATTAATCAAAGCAAATACACTCGAGACCTCATCAAAAGATTCGGTTGCACATCCGGCAAACCTATCAAGATCCCGATGAACACAAACATGAAAATTGATCTTCATAAGGAGGGAGTATCAGTAGACCAAACTGAATTTCGTGCTATAATTGGTTCTTTATTATATTCAACAGCTACTCGTCCTGACAAACTTATGTTGTAGGTGTCTGTGCTCGATTTCAGGCGAATCCAAAGCAGAGTCACATGGACTCAGGAAAGAAGATTCTCCGCTATCTCAGAGGAATACCTCACATGGGTTTATGGTATCCAGCTGATGATATATTGGATATGAGTCAGTAGATGATACTCAATTGTTCGTGGTTAAAAGAAAATTGGGGGAGATCATAGTAGTACTATGGAATTGAAGATCCCAAAACTGAGCTGATATCAGTAGTATAGTGTGTCGTTAGGATTAGCTGATGTATAGGTTAGACTTGATGTAATCGTTTTTAATATTTTTGTCTGAGTCCTGTACGGGGTAATTGTCGAACTGATCTTCTGTCGAAGAAACTTTTCAGAACCCCACGTCATCAGTGTAATTGCCTGCGTTCTTGATCGGTGAAGACTAGACCTCGGTAGAGGCCAACCCAAAGGTGATAAGTCATCGAGAGAAGAACTCATGCAAGCCCGGTACCTTCGCCGCCACCGACCTACTCGAAGCTACACTCCTTGTCGGCCGACTCGGTCGAAGAAGACAGATCTTTGCGATCATCGTATCCGACGTAAAAGCGACCCAACTACTTAAGTCTTTTCGAAAGTTCAGCGAGAAGATCATACGAGGTTGTTTGAACGGTCAACTCGACATTCTCACCAACCACAAACCTCGACCAATGAGAAGCCGACAATGCCTTACCCGCTCCCTGCAAAGAAAGCTTCTCTCATGTACGATAATTAATTGCCTGCTTCGCAACAAGTTCGAATTTATGGCCGTTTTCTTTGGAAGCTTGTGACACGTGGCATCGTCGTCTCCAACGGACATATGCCATAGCTCACGCCTATAAATAGAGAAGAAATCCGAGCTCCAAGCACGGGATAAACAAGGGAAAAACGCTCAAGCTCAAGAACACTCTAGCAAACTTAAAGATCATCCAGCGAAGAACTTGCCTTCATAGAATATCATTAGTTCTTCTCTCTAGAGTTCTTTAGATCCCTTCTTCTCTAGCTAAGCTCATTGCCAAATTTATAGCTTAGAAATTCGAAGGAGCTCACTTTCTGTGAATTGTTCTTATTGTAAGAACTCCTTCTTAGTTGGAGATCATCCCCTGCCTTTCGAACTTAGGTTTGAATTGTAAAGTCGCTAAGGACTATAACTTAGAAGGATCTGTCCAGTGCACAGTTTCCTTGCTGAGACTTGCTCAAATTAATCAACAAGTTATCCTGCCTTGTTCAGGACCGTGGACGTAGGATCTTGTGTATCCGAACCACGTTAAATTGCGTGTGTTCTTTACTGTTTTATTGCATACAAACCTTTGAAAATCATAAGTTTGCATAAAACGTATTTCAAAAGTCGCACAGCCAAAAGAACTTAATTTGCGAAAACACGTTTTCAAAAAGAGACAAACTCTGGGCCCCACCCTTATCCGCACGCTAAAAGTCTTCGACTGAGTTTCGAAGTACTGACAAAAGTCAGTAGGAGAGCTCACTAGCTGACCCACTCTGACCCGCGATCGAAGGTTGTATTTGGCACTGTTCATCAGTTGCAACTAACAGCTTCAGCTGACCTTCATCGAGAAAAAGAAACTGTACTCAGGTGTATTCACCCCCCCCCCTCTACACCTGATATTTGTCTCCGGACCAACAATTGGTATCAGAGCTCACGGTGTTCTATTGATCACCTGTTCTGTATTACTGGTCTTCTCGAACAGATCCTGAAAACGTTTTCTCTGCATAAGACATCTCTTCATTCGTCCTTATACTCGTACGCATAATGTCTGACATGTCAAGTATCAGGATGGTACCGATGTTCTCGATAGAGAACTTCACGGTATGGCGTGTAAGAATGGAGGCACACCTTACGTTGCTGCACGACAGCATGACCAACGTACTGGAAATCGGACCCATCATTCCAATGATAGACAGCGTTCAGTTCGCTGATGTGGAAGGTGAAGGAGCTCGAATCGGTCCGAAGATTCCCAAGGACAAATCTGCCTTCACGCCTGAAGAGAAAAAACTGCATAACCTCGACCGAGTCGCACGAAATGTTATACTGACAACGCTCAGTGACTCACATCTCGGGAGGGTGCAGGATTGCAAAACGGCGAAGGAACTTTGGGACGCCCTGGCTGTACTAAGCCAAGGAACTCCTCAGATCAAAGAAAACAAGCTCGAATTAGAGCTTCAGAAGTTCGAAGCCTTTGCGATGGAGCCCAGTGAAACCATTGACGAGCCGAGCGTCGATTTACGAATCAAGTCAATGTGATAAACGGGCTGGGAAAAGTGTTCTCAAACAAAGAGATGAACACAAAGATCATAAGAGCGCTACCTCGACAGAAGTGGCTTCCTTTTGCTACTTATTTACGTCGCTCTGATCTTAATGCTCTAACTCCTGATGTTATATTTTCATAATTAAAGACGGAGGAATTTGAGTATAGTCTACCTCAAAAGTGCTCCAAAGTGCTCCAGCCGACACACGGTTCGATCATGCCTTCAAGGCAACAAAGAAAAACCGGAGGCAAAAATATTTCTTCCAAGCAAAGGCGGATACAAAGACCTCGAAATATCGCTCTTCCGACCAACTCGCACCGATGGCTCTCAAATACCAAAGAGAAAAGGAGAGAGTCAGAAAGTTGAATAAATACCACAGAGATTCTCCCTCAGGTAAGAAAGATTATCAGAGAAGGGAAGAGTCTAATCCTTCTACTGAATGCAGGAAAACAGAACCTACTGCTAGTCCATCAAAAGACTCAGCTGGAAAAAGCAGCAGCAGAGCATCAACATGCTACAACTGCAAGAAGGAGGGACACTATCGCACGACCGTCCCCGAACTCTCGGTGCTCAAAGAGCAAAACGGCAGCCGAAGAGACAAATTTGCCCAGAAGAGGCAGGCCTATATAGCCGGAGAGATATCCGACAACTCAATTGAAGAGGATACATTCATGTACTCTTCTGAGGACGAAGCTGCATTCGTAGCTGTTGAAGTCGGAGAGACGGTTCCTGAGGAATCAGCTGAACACTGTCTGTTGGCCGGAGAAGAGGCTGAGGTAAATTCTAAACTTAATATAACCTCCTCTTCACATAACACACACGATACTTGCTCGGTCTCGGATGATCCTCTGGACGTAGTACAAGCATATGACGACCTGCTAGAGGAACAAATTCAGCTGAGCAGAGAGTTCAGCAGAACCATCCAGGAACTTGAACAGGTAATGGCTGAGAATCAGAGACTTTCTTCTGATTGTTAGGTCTTTACTGAGTCAGTGGATCTAGTTGCGAGACTCAACGAAGAGATCGAATCTCTTATGACTAAGTCTCAGCTTCAAGAGACTCAGATCTCAGTCCTGACTAAGGACAATTCGGAGAAAGAGACTGAAATAGCCCAACTCAGTCAGAAACTCTCAGACGTACAGAAGGACTATGATTCTCTCAGGAGAAGTGATGAGGTCTGGAGAGGACTGATGACTGAACAATACCTAGGAGCTAAGGACAAGCTAGAAAGCATGCTCAGAGCACAATGGCCAACTGCTGTGAAAGAAGGCCTTGGCTACACTCACAAAGCTTCTACCTCCAAAAGCTCAGCAACGCTGGCTGATAGGTTCGTCAGAGGAAAGGTGCAAGTTGCTGACACCACACCTCAGGCGAAGAACAAACAGAAAGTAATCGCACCTCGCCCAAGCAAAGAACAAACAACCGACCAAAGGTTCCAGCCCCGGGATACCGAGATCAAACTCGGGGGAACCAAAAAGGTCGATGGGCGGAACAAGATACAAGGAGCCATCGTATGAGCACCCGGCTCGGTGCGGCTCGTACTATTATGAGCCCGGGGTCGGGAGAAGCGCAAAGACTCGAAGAAGAAAGCGCCCGAACCCAAAATCATCGCGAGAAAGTCGAGTATCTCCAAGTCCTCGTGGAGAAGAAAGGCGACAAGGTTCGGAAGAAGAAGTCTCAGACTTCTAAGGTCCCGAGACAGATTTGGGTTCCGAAATCACCCACTAACCAGTAAGGACCCAACTGAACCAAAGGGTACCTAAAGATGCTTCTGTTTTGCAGGTGCATAAGGACCCATGAATAGTGGATAGCGGCTGCTCAAGACACGTGACGTATCAGAAGAGCCTGCTAACCAACTACATACAAGAAGATGGTCCCAGAATTGAGTTTGGTGATAACTCAAAAGGCTACACAAGGGGATACGGAACACTGAACATTGGGACTGCTTCAGTTCCAAGAGTAACATATGTTGAAGGACTTCAACATAATCTCCTTTCTGTTAGTCAATTCTGTGATAATCTTAACAGAGTTATCTTTGACGCTGGTTTCTGTGATGTTGTTGACAAATCTACAGGGAAAACAGTGTTATCAGGTTTGCGGATGAAGAACATCTATGTTGCAAACTGGAAAACCGCAGAACCTGAGGCTTGCTTACTCGCACAGACAAAATCTGGTGACAAGTCAGGATGGCTATGGCACAAAAGACTCAGCCACTTGAACTTCAAGACCATGAACAAGCTAGCCAAGAACTCCAAAGTCAGAGGACTGCCCAACGAATCGTTTATCAAAGATAGAAACTGTGAAGCCTGTCTGAGGGGAAAGCAAACAAAGAATAGCAATCCACCTATTCCGTCACCTTCCACTGATGGAATCCTTCAGCTGCTGCACATGGACCTAATCGGGCCAGTCTCTCCAGTGACTATAAGAGGCAAGAAGTATGTTCTTGTCGTTATTGACGACTATTCGAGATATACTTGGGTTATCTTCATCGCCAATAAGTCTGATGTTCAAACTGAGTTGCCCAATCTGCTCAAGAAGCTCAGTGTGGAAAAGGACATCAAAATTCAAAGAATTCGCTCGGACAGAGGAACAGAGTTTCTAAACTCAGTAGTTAAGACGTACTGCGATAAAGAGGGAATTAAACACGAGACATCAGCCGCGCGCACCCCTCAGCAGAACGGACTTGCTGAACGAAAGAACAAAACACTTAAAGAAGCAGAAGAACGCTCCTCGCAGACTCTGGACTACCCTCGAAGTTCTGGGCTGATGCTACTGACACCGCCTGCTATACTCAGAACCGCTCACTACTCACTCAATAACACATGAAGACACCATATGAATTATGGAAAGGGAGAATTCCTTCTATATCTCATTTCCATATTTTTGGCTGTCCTTGCTTTATCCACAATAACGGGAAAGATCAGCTGAAGGTCTTTGATAGCAAATCTGATCAAGGAGTTTTCTTAGGATACTCTCGAGTCAGTAAAGCCTTCAGAGTCTTTAACTATCGGACTCTTTGTGTGGAGGAAAGCCCTCATGTTGTTTTTGATGAATTTGTTACTGAGAATAGGAAAGATACAGAGACAAATACTGATAATGTCAGCAGCAAGCTACAGGATCTCGGACTTACTGATAAAGCTGAAAAGATCCAGCATTGTTGGGTTGATGAGTCAGACGATGAACAAACCCAGACTCAACCAACAGTAGATGTAGCTGACCTAGTTGATTCTACCGAACAGAATCAACAACAGGTAACATCAGTCGATGAGGAAGCCCCCGTGGTAACTGAGACCTCTACTGAGAATATAAACTCAGGGGGAATGATTAATGTTCCTGAGCTAAATGCCCCTGAACCTGGAAACTCAGTAGATCCTAATCTTCTTACTGAAATACTGCAATCTCAGAACAGTACTAATGAAATGCCTAACACTCCTACTGATTCTGCAGAAGTTGTATTAGAAGAAGAAGCCAGACTCAGACGATCTTGGCTAGATGCTCACTCTTCAGATCTCATAATAGGAGATCCGTCAGCGACGATAAGAACAAGATCGAGATTAAATCAAGGCGAAAGCTCACTATATTCTTGTTTCTTGTCTATAGAAGAACCTCAATCGATAGAGGACACATATAATGATGCTGACTGGATCATCGCCATGCAAGAAGAGCTGAACCGGTTCATCCGAAATGAAGTTTGGGGAGCTTGTAGACGGAACTAGACATCGGCACGTGATTGGTACTAAGTGGGTCTTCAAAAACAAGCGAGATGAAAACAACGTCATTGTCAGAAATAAAGCACAACTAGTTGCAAAGGGATACAGTCAGGCAGAAGGAATTGATTTTGATGAAACATTCGCTCTAGTCGCTAGATTGGAAGCCATTCGTCTATTCCTAGCTTATGCAACACATCAAGGCTTCAAAGTCTATCAGATGGATGTAAAGTCAGCTTTTCTGAACGGCGTACTGAAGGAAGAAGTCTACGTGGAACAACCGCCCGGCTTTCAGCAGGGACATCAGGTGTACAAACTTAGGAAAGCTCTGTATGGGTTAAAACAAGCACCTAGGGCTTGGTATGATACCCTATCAGACTTTCTACTTCAGAAAGGTTTTCAGAAGGGGACAGTAGATCGCACCCTATTCAATATAAAGTCAAGAGATAACATTCTACTGGGTGCAAATCTACGTGGACGACATCATTTTCGGTGCGAAACGAGATCATATGTCGGCGGTTCGAGAAGATGATGAAAGAGAAATTCGAGATGTCCATGATAGGAGAGATGAATTATTTCCTTGGATTTCAAGTGAAGCAATCACCTGAAGGAATCTTCATCACTCAAGCCAAATACACTTGAGATCTTCTCAAGAGATTCGGCTGCGACTCTAGCAAGCCAGTCAAAATCCCCATGAACACGAATTTTAAAATCGATCTAGACAATGAGGGAGCTTATGTTAACTCTACCTATTATAGAGCTATTATTGGTTCTTTGTTATATTTAACAGCTAGCCGACTTCGATATAACTTATGATGTAGGTGTATGCGCAAGATTTCAAGCGGATCCCAAGCGAAGTCATTTAGACTCAAAGAAAGAAGATTCTCGCGATATCTATGAGGAACACCTGATGCTGGGTTATGGTATCCTGCTAATGATAATCTAATACTGACAGGTTATTCTGATGCTAATTATGCAGGATGCAGGATAGATCGTAAGTCAACTTCCGGAACGTGTCAGTTCCTAGGCAGCAAGCTGATATCTTGGTTCTCAAAGAAATAGCACTCAGTAGCAACGTCCACTACTGAAGCTGAGTACATGGCTGCTGGAAGTTACTGTGCCCAAATCCTTTGGCTTCGACAACAACTGAGAGATTATGGTATCACTCAGAATGAAGTGCCCATCTACTGTGACTCCACAAGTGCTATTGCCATAACTCAGAACCCAGTTCTACATACGAGATGCAAGCACGTGGATATCCGACACCACTTCATCAGAGACCATGTCGAGAAGAAGGATATCACAATGGAGAAAATCCATACTGACAAGCAAAGGGCAGACATACTGACCAAACCACTAGCTGAGAACAGATTCAGAGAATTATCAGTTGAGCTAGGTCTACTGGATCCTACTGAAATGCATTAGTAGAAGGCAACTACTGATAGCAGCTTATGGAAACAATTGGCAACATTTGGTATCAGTAGATGGAACCAAGATGCGACGTCGTCAAGAGGATTCCGTACAGTGATTCAGTAGGAAGAATCACACTGTACACAGCAAGGGGGAACACACTTATCAGTACTTCAATCATCCTCCTGCGATATAACGGTAACCAGCTGATCGAAAGTTCAGCTGAAGAGGTTTGCGTAGTATCATATACTTAATTTCTTTTCAGAAGCATGTTTGCATTTACTATATCGGCGCACGAAGTCGGCGGTTAATGTGCATTTATTTCCCGCCATTAATAGTTTAAGGAAAGGTCAGTAGGAAACCTTCTCATTCGAATAACTGAGTAATTAATGTTGTCTGTCGCGCATTTAATGCATGTCTTCTCACTTACCTTTATTACGTAAATCTATGTTAGAGGCGGCTTTGGTAATCATTCCTTTTTTAACATTCAATCTCAGTCGTCCATAAGATTTGAAAGATTAAAATTGGATCGTAGGATCAAAACTTATAATCAGACTTGATATATAAAATCTTTCATCTTCTATCCTTTCCTCACTTTTCGCCATTTACAACTTAAGAGCTATCTTCGAGCGTTTCAGTTCTTTTTCAAAATCTTCTCAAACTGCCTCGCATTTGCATTCTTCTCAAGCTCTTTAGTATTCGGTAATGTATTGAAACCTGCTTAATACTTACTAACTTACTCTATTTTCAAGTGCTAACAAGTTGTTTTGCAGATTTCAATGGCGACAGTTCAGACTCCTGAGAACATTGAGGAGATTATGTCCTCTAGGATTCAGTTTGAACCGACTTTGGCCTTCAGTCAAGTAGATATTTCCTATCTGGAGCTGGTCTTTGATGCTCTGGAGCATTCTGGTCTTCAGGAGTTGGTAACGAAACACCCGAGATCGTATCTGTCAAGGCAAGGGGCAAAGGTGTATTTCAACTGGAAGTCGCTTGCGTCTGGAGGCGAGGAATCTTCTTTCGCCTACATGAAAGAAGTTGATCAGAATTGTTGGGATTCTACACAGCGAGTCTTCAACGTCAGGGACGCCTTGGTGCTGACGTTCAACCTTCCAGACTCCGGTATTTCTCCCATCGGGTACAAAGAGAAAGAGATAAATGTGTATGTCCATAAGTTCTGCGGACGAACTGACATCTCTTTCAAGACAGCTTTGCCGAAGAACCTTTTACTTCCCCAATACAGAGGACTAGCCTACATAGTCTCTCACATACTGACTAGCTCAGCTGGATCATACGATCAACTGTCCAAACCAAGGATTCAGCTGATGATAGCGATCGACGACGAAATTGAAGTGAACTGGGCCGATTATTACGTTTTTGAGATGAAGGCCCAAGCCCAGAAATTCACTACCTTACCCACTGGAGAGAGGAAGTTAGCCAGTGTGGGGAAATTACTTTATGGGACTAAGATGTCAGTCCTCATTGAGAGCTCTGTTCAAAGGCACTAATCGTTCGCTGACTCAAAATTCTTTGACATGAAATTGATTAAGTTCAAAACAAAAGCAGAGACTGAAAAATCTATCGGGTAAGGGCCGGCTGAGCCGAAGAGAGCTGCATCTGCTCTACCCCCTCATACCGAAGTGCCTAAGAGGAGGAGGCTAACTAAGCCCAGACCAGCTGAGGTCTCAGCTGCTCAGCCTCTCACTGTCATTGAACAAGCTCCTCCTCACTCACAAGAAGAGCAAATTTTGGACTTTGATACTGGCATTGAGGGTGCGACCCTGAAAGATAAGGTCCAGGTCATCAGCTCTGAAGAGACCCAGTCGGATGTTAGGGAACCGACTGAGGAGACTCCGACTGAGTGGACAACTATTCATTCCACTCATCTCCGTGCCACAGCTGAAGTACACGATCATATTCCTGAGATCGTTGGGCACTCAGACTTAGTCGACATAGCCCTCAGGGCAAGGGTTCAAATGCTACTGAGATTTCTGAGTTGGGATATTCTAGCAGAGATAATCAAAACCCACTCAGTCATCAACTTGCTCGATGAGGAGCAGAAATTACAAGAAGTCATAGGGTACGGAGAGCCACCGACTTGGCTACTCTCGAAGATCTCGAGAGCCGCTATGCTTTATCTTCTAAGCTTGCGAGAGTCGGTTCTCGGTGATACTCCTCCGCCCCCCATCTCCTCCTGGCCGATAAGGATGATAATAAGAACAATGATGATGAGGATGATCAGAGGAAGAATCAGACACCCAAGGATACAGAGTTGGGAGGCTCTGCTGAGGGTTCAACTCCCCGTGAGAAGAGCAAATCACCACATCCTGATACATCAGGTGATGCTCAACGTGCTCCGAAGTACAGTTGGGAACAGCTCCTCATGTTTTCTGAGCAGAGGCTCGGAACCAGTTCTTACTAGATTCAGCCTATCGGTTCCGTGTCCTCGAAGTCTGTTAACAAAGCCATTAGACGTCAAGGAGAGAAGAACGGACTATTGGCTAATGACTTCCATCTGAAATGGACAAAGTACACTAAGGCTCAGACAGTGAGCTTAGACAGACTAGCCGCTGGCATCTCAAAAACTCCAGAAGCTCCTCCTCAACCAAATTTTCAGGAGATAATTGAGGCTGCCTTAGCCGCTCAGAAAATCAATTTAGAAGCTCAGAGTCAGCAGTTGCTCCAGAATCATCAGAAGATCTTTTCAGAGCAGCTGACTCAAGCTCTTGAAACTATTAAGCTCGAAAGTGATGAGAAGAATAAGATTGCCACCTCTAGCCTTTAGGAAGCTATTACCAAACAGGCAGAGGCTCTGAAACTTATTCAGAAAGAAATGACAGAATTGCAGGATCAAGCTCTGCTGAAACTCCGTCAGGAGTCAGCTGCACAGCTTAAAACATCTAGAGCTGATCATGAAAAAGACTGGGAATTATACTGCGATCTCGCCAAGGACTTTGAATCCACAGCTTCTCATATTAAGGATTCAGTCCACAATGTGGAAAGAGACATTCAAGCCATCCGCACCCAACTCTCTAAGGCAGATGATGCCAAAAAGGGGGAATGTATTATGAAAGATGAACCTGAAACGGATACGGCTGAAGTCCAGATCCTGGAAGGAAGGGTTCAGGAGGAAGGACCCTCCACAGTTCCTTAGGGGGAAGAACCCTCTACTGCTCAGGGGGAAGGCGTTCAGGAGAAAGGACCCTCCGCAGCCCAAGGAGATTCAGGGGTTCTACTACTTGAATATCCCCAACAACCTACCCCCATCTCATCTTCCGCAGCTCACATAGAAGAAGTTGCTCATTTCATTGAGAAAGAGTCAGAAGAAGAGCAACAGACTCCTCTGCATAGGCCGGGGAAGGAGACTGCTACTGATATTTCTCATCCTTCCTCCCCCGTCCGTAAATTCAAATCAAAAGCGGAACAAAAGGCCTTCGACCTCCGGGTAGCCCAACAACTTCAGGATAAGCTGGACCATGAGCGTCAGCTGGAAGAATCCCAACTTGCTAAAAAGCCTAAGGGCAAAGTTGTTAAGGGCAGAGGTAAGAAGAAGGGAGAGTCAGTGGAAGAGGAGAAAAAGAAGGCTTAGGAGGAGTTTGCAAAAACTCTTCCTACTGCAGGTCAAGCTACTGCTCAGAGTCATTATCAGACTCATCTTACACCTGAGCAGGAAGCAGAAGATAGAGCCACTTGGGAAGTCACGTTGCAAGGCCTAAACCTTAGAAAAGGAGACTGTAGGGCAGCGGCTCTCCGAGAGAAGAAGAGAATGGCTGATATGGCTAAGATGATTAGCCTATCTCAAAAGCCAGCAGCTGATCCCAGAAGGCAAATCCCATGAGGATCAAGGTACAGAAGAGCTCCTTATGCCAAGAAGGACCCAGTTCTTCATATCGATAAATGGGTACCGGCTCTAGTCAATGATCAATGGGAAGAACTCAAAAAGGAATTCATCAAAGGCTACGATGTATGGGAATTCTATCCTCGTGAGCAGTCTATAAAACAAGCTTTTGACGAGTTCATGTTTAATTACAATTCTGAGCTTAGGGAACAACTTCTGGAGATCATGAAGAGAGAAAACATTCCTTTTAGAGCTCCAACTTTCAGGCGCATTCCACCTCCTAGAACAGCGCGCGGAGTTCTATGCACGAAGGAAATAGAGGATGAGATTAGAGCTGCAAAGATCTCATTTCGACACGAGTGTCGTCCTTGTCAAGACTTTGAGGATATCCGGACGCCGAGGAAGAGAATCTATTTGTACTATGGTCCGGAACCTCCCGTCGACGGATCTCGATGATTTCAAGAAGCGTACTCAAGGCTTCAGGCGTCAGTAGTATTTCTCTCTACTCTTTTGTAATAGTAATAGGAACTTGTAATTTCCTGATCATATATATTATCGTTCCTATGCTTGACAGACAATTACTCATTGTCCTACAGCATTTTGCTTTGTGTTTTCACAACTGATCACTAAGTGATCTGACACACACTCACACTATCAGTTTCTCTGATTTTGCATATCTCTCACCTGCTGATGTTTTGAAGTTATCATATCAGTTTGTTTTCCTCAGATAAATTAAGGGGGAAATTGTTGTCAGTAGGTCAGCATACCTTATAAAATGTTATTCGTTTAGAATTTAGAGGTAGAGGTTTTGGCATCATCAATTAGAGGGAAATTGTTGGATATAAGTCAGTAGATGATACTCAGCTGTTCGTGGTTAAAAGAAAATTGGGGGAAATCATAGTAGTACTATGGAATTTAAGATCCCAAAACCGAGCTGATATCAGTAGTATAGTGTGTCGTTAGGATTAGCTGATGTATAGATTAGACTTGATGTAATCGTTTTTAATATTTTTGTCTAAGTCCTCTACGGGGTAATTGTCCAACTGATCTTCTGTCGAAGAAACTTTTCAGAACCCCACGTCATCAGTGTAATTGCTTGCGTTCTTCAGTCAGCAGCTGACTAGACCTCAGTAGAGGCCAACCCAGCAGCTGATAAGTCATCACTAGAAGAACTCATGCAAGCCCAGTACCTTCGCAGTCGCCAGCTGACCTACTCAGAAGCTACACTCCTTGTCAGCCGACTCAGTCGAAGAAGACAGATCTTTGCGCCTCATCAGTATCCGACAGAAAGCGACCCAGCTACTTAAGTCTTTTCAAAAGTTCAGCAGAAGATCATACGAGGTTGTTTGAACGGTCAACTCTGACATTCTCACCAACCACAAACCTCGACCAATGAGAAGCCGACAACGCCTTACCTGCTCCCCGCAAGTAAAGCTTCTCTCATGTACGATAATTAACTCGTCCCCGCCGTAACAAGTTCGAATTTATGGCCGTTTTCTTTGGAAGCTTGTGACACGTGGCATCGTCGTCTTCAACGGACATATGCCATAGCTCACAGCTATAAATAGAGAAGAAATCCGAGCTCCAAGCACGGGATAAACAAGGGAAAAACGCTCAAGCTCAAGAACACTCTAGCAAACTTAAAGATCATCCAGCGAAGAACTTGCCTTCATAGAATATCATTAGTTCTTCTCTCTAGAGTTCTTTAGATCGCTTCTTCTCTAGCTAAGCTCATTGCCAAATTTATAGCTTAGAAATTCGAAGGAGTTCACTTTCTGTGAATTGTTCTTATTGTAAGAACTCCTTCTTAGTTGGAGATCATCCCCTCCCTTTCGAACTTAGGTTTGAATTGTAAAGTCGCTAAGGACTATAACTTAGAAGGATCTGTCAAGTGCACAGTTTCCTTGCTGAGACTTGCTCAGATTAATCAACAAGTTATCCTGCCTTGTTCAGGACCGTGGACGTAGCATCTTGCGTATCCGAACCACGTTAAATTGCTTGTGTTCTTTACTGTTTTATTGCATACAAACCTTTGAAAATCATAAGTTTGCATAAAACGTATTTCAAAAGTCGCACAGCCAAAGGAACTTAATTTGCAAAAACACGTTTTCAAAAAGAGACAAACTCATGGTTACTCTCTACACCTGATATTTGTCTCCGGACCAACATGAAAATATAGAACTAACTGGTTACTCTGATGCTGACTATGCAGGGTGTAGAATTGACCGAAAGTCAACTTCAGGAACGTGTCAGTTCCTTGGCAGTAAGCTGACCTCATGGTTTTCAAAGAAACAACACTCAGTAGCCACGTCAACTACTAAAGCTGAATACATGGCTGCCGGAAGTTGCTGCGCCCAAATCCTTTGGCTGAGACAGCACCTACGAGACTATGACGTCATTCGGAATGAAGTGCCAATCTTCTCGCGATGCATACCGGTGCCATTGCAATCACTCGAACCCCGTACTTCACACAAGATGCAAGCACGTGGACATCAGACATCACTTCATTCGTGACCATGTCGAAAAGAAGGATATCAGGATGGAAAAGATCCATACTGACCATCAAAGGGCTGATATACTGACCAAGCCTCTCGCTGAATCCAGATTCAGAGAACTTTTAGTAGAGCTAGGTCTACTAGACCCTACTGACTCCAGTCAGTAAGAGGTTTCAGGAGAGGAGCATTCAGTAAGGGGGAATGTTCACTCTCAGTACTGAGTAAATTCAGTACGTAGAGACTCAGCAACCATCTACACGAGGTATTAGCTGACTACGATGTTCAGCTGATAGGTTTGCGTATCTCTACTCAATAGTAACTAATAGATCTGTAATATGCATTTATCGCTCAAAATCAGCATCGTATTTAATATCTCAAGGATTGTCATTTAATATTAACGACTTACATTTAATGCACGACATTCCATGCATAAGTATGCTGAACTCTGCCACGCATTTAATACATGTCGTATCATAGTTACTACTTAGGCAAGTTACAACTAGATTTTGACTTAGGCGGCTTTGTGATCATTACCTATAATATGCTATTTAATCTTGACCGTTCATCTCTTAAAGCAAGTTTAAACTCGGCCATTGATCGATAACTCTTCATCTTCACGTAGATATATATTTTCAATCATATCTTAGAAACCGCCATTAGCATACTTTACTCTGAAAAATCTGAGATCTTTCTAGCAAACCCTAATTGCATATTTCTTAAACGCTCAGTTTTTCATTGGTATGATTATTAGATCTGTCACGATAACCTTTATTTTTCAGCATCGGTATACTAACTATTTTATTAAACTCGATACTGATAAATTCTTCTCGTGACATAGATAATGGCGAGTTCAAACGTCTCAGTAACCGCTCCCTCAAACATGAAGGAGATTCTTGAAAAAGACCGTGTCTGGTGCGAACCAGTCATGGAGTTCGGTGCATGTGATCTGGACTACATGGAAGAGATATTCGACACTCTTCGGGCATCTGGACTGGAGGGATTTCTCTCCAAGAAGCCGATGTTCTTCCTTCCCAGACAAGTTGCTGAGATCTACCTAAACTCCGACTCAGTAGCTGGCGACGTCATTGGGAGATTCACTGTCCATACAATCGGCGAAGCTGCTTTGCAGATAAAGCAGATGTCAGTTAAAGAAGCTCTGAGGATAAGCTTCAACCTACCGTCTGAAGGTGTCAGCACCGTTGGGTACAACGATGATATGGTGGACGACTACCTATCGATATTCTGCGGGAAGCCCACTGCATTCAGAGCTGCCTTCCCTAAGAACGTAATGTTGCCTCAGTACCGTGCTCTAGCGTACATTGTTACGCAGCTGCTGACGAGCCAACCTGGCTCATTCGATCAAGTCTCGAGGCCCAAGATACAACTGATGATGGTAATTTATGACCAAGTCAAGATCAACTGGACTGAATTCTTTCTCCGTGAATTCATGGTCCAGGCTGCGAAATTTGACAAAGCCTCCTACAGACTGAGCGCGAAAGGTAAGCTTCGTATGTTCGAAGGCCGTCGCAATGATTGAGGACTTCAGCGGAGATGACCAAATCACGTACAGCGACAAGGCTTATTTTAACGTGAAGAAGGTCAGGCTCCAAACCAGGGCAGCAGCCCTTCAGCAGATAGGGACAGGGCCCTCAGCTCAGCAGACGACGCCTCAGAAGACCACGCCAACTAAGAAGCGGTCTCCTCAAGGCAAAATTCCTAAGGCACCAGCGAAGCGACTAAGGAAATATATTCCCGTCGTGCCTACTGAAACAGAGGCAGTACCGGAGGCCACTGCTGAAGTCCCAGAGGCTACTGCTGAACAGACTTGACAGCCAATGCAGCTGGTTGATGAGTCAGAGTCCTCAGAAAAGACTCAGTCAGTGGAGAGGGCCGTCTCCACTGAACAGGCAGTAAAAGTGGACCAAGAGGTTCCAACTGAAGCAGTCCAAAGTGGTGACCTGGAAACCCTGGACAGCCCCCTTGACGTTCGACCACTCAGCAGTCTGCCTTCTGCTGAGAAACAGACGTCTCCAATAGACATTGAAGATTCGGAGACGGCGTCTGAACAGGAATCTGTCGGAATGGAAGCTTCAGCTATCCTATCTCAAGCATTCCGGGAGAATACTGAGCATATACTGGAGATTTCTGGCCACCCTGATCTGGTGACTATTGCCAAACAGGCCAGACTCCATGTGCTTCTGAGGTTCCAGGAGTGGCCCAATCAGCTACACCTCATTCTTCACTACACCTGCGAGCAACTGCATGAAGAGGAGCTGCTCATAAGGCAGAAGATAGGCTACTCACAGCCTGCTGACCTTGGCACTCTGGAGGACCTAAGGGCAGCAATACTGGCCCTACTGAATGACCGTCAGCAGGTCGCTGGCTCAGCTCCTTCAGATGGATCTAACCCTGATGGTCAGGACCCACCCCGTGATTCAGGCCCTGAGAAGCCTGATGAGGGAACTCACCAGGACAAAGATACCTCTACTCAGACTGAGCTTCCTCTCATAATCCTTGCTCCTGAGAAGTCGGCAGCTGGTACTTCTGAACAACTCTTGCTTAAATCTAAGTTCGAAGTAGCGCCCAGCCTCAAAGGCCGACGATCCAAGGCAATGGCGAAGGCTCTTAGAAGCCAAGGGACACATAACCGTGCCCTTGCCAAAGCAGTGTACAAAGTATCGAAAGAGACTGCCCAAGCCATTAGCGTAGAGATTCTGGAGCTGAGGACCTCAGTGACATCATCAGCTGCCCCTGATATCTCCACCATTATATCCGAGCGGCTAGCGGCAGAACCGAATCGAGGTTCAGCTAAGACAGATTCAGGAAGGCCAGAATTAACTATTTGACAAATTCAAGGCTACCCAAAACTCTCATATTGAATCTGTCACAACCATATCCCAGGCCCATGAGCTCAGACTCAACTCTATCCAGATGGCCTTGGAAGATAAGGTTAAGGCCAAGCTGAACGAGTTCAAGGCCGCAGCTGACCATTCTCACAAATTATACAAGGATGAACTGATTACTGAGAAGAATGAGCTGCATAAGGCGCTAACTAAAATCCACTCCAGACTTAATGAGCTGTCAGCCTCGTACAAAAGCCTGAACACCAAGGTACTAGCTCCTACCCCGGTTGGAATTGCTGAGGCCAAAAAGGGGGAAAAGAAGTCCCAGACAACTGTACCTAAGTCCCAGGAGGATAAATCTAAGGGGAAAGAGAAAGCTCAAAAGACCAAGGAGCAGGTACTGAAGACAAGGTCAGTAGGAGCAAGCTCAGTTCAGACAACTGCTCCTACTGAACCGACTGGTGAGGCCCAGGGTGTCTCAGCTGGAATCACAGCAGGGACTGGTCCAAGTGGCTCAAGATCTAGGGAGCAAGCAACTCAGGCAACCCAAACTCCTCTAAACATAATCAAAGAGGTTGCTGAGTATGCTGAGGAGGAGGATTCTGAAGAGGAAGAGGCACCTCTCCCACTTCCAGTTGAAGGAAAAGGTAAGAAGATCTTAAAACTCCCCACCCCTCCCTCCAAGAAGACTAAGAGGTATATCAGTAAGGAGGAGGAGGCTCAGATAGCAGCCGATGAAAGGTTGGCTAGGGAGATAGCCGAAGCTGAAGCAGCCAATAAAGCCTAAAGCGAAAACTGTAAAACGAAAGACAAAGGCCCCAGCTCACGGCAGAAAGAAGTCAACAACGACTAGGTTGCCTCCCAGACAGCTGACACTTCAAGATGATGATGATAGGGAGCCTCAACAACAGTAGAAGGACACTGAGAAGCAGGGTACGTCCAAAGAAAAATCAAGTACCCCTGCTGACTCAGAAGATCAGTCGCCTCACAAGCCCTCCTACACAACTTCAAAAGAACACGATGCTGAGATAGAAACCATCTTTGCTCGGATGGATCGGTACCTGTACAGAGGAGAAGAGGCGAGACAGATTGAAGCTGCTAGAGAGAGAATCCATATGGCAGACTTAGAAGCACTCAGAGTCCGAACTGAACAAGAAGCCAGACTGAGGGTTCCTTCCAAAGCTGACATTCCATACAGATATAGGAAGTTCAGGAAACCAACAGATATGAAGATACATGGATGGCCAAGGACTGATGAGTGGATGCCAGCTCAGTACACTCAGAGATGGGAGTCACTGAAGATAGAGTTCATCAAGAGGAATTATTTCCCGGAGATTCAGTCGACAAGGCAAAGGCCGATGCCTATGTTGAATGGATGATGAGGACTGAACCTCGACTTGTATGTCTACATGCGAGAATCTTTGTGAAAGAGAATATTGAAGTCCGAGTCCCCGAACCCGCAGTCGCCACCACCGAGAAGACTTGATGATTCTATTCACTATGGTGTGATTGAAAAAGAAGTAAAGGATGCTGCCAGAGCCAGATCTCTCGAAGAAGACGAGCCATCAGACTTTGCTGAATTTCTAAAGCTAAGGAAGTTTACCTACAGGATGTATGGACTGCCCCTTCCCGAGACTCAATCGCAAGATTTCAAGGATAGGATCAAGCAGTACAAGCGCTCCTAGATCTTAGATTCTTCTTTAACTTTCCTAGCTTAGAAAGAGATGTAATGTACTAAACTTTCTCACATTATATATATATATATATATATATATATATATATATATATATCTTTTGGCTTCGATAATATCTTATTGTCTATATAAGCCATGTTCTGTTTTATACTTAACACTCAGAATCACTGAAGTGATTACTGACTCACACCCTCACTGTCTATATTCTTTGTCAGTAGCTGCTGAGATTCTGATAGACTAGTTATTGTGATATAAAGGGAAATTGCTTCCTTGTAATAAGGGAAATTGTTAAGACAGGGATATGCTTAGTCTCTATATTCTGACTCCTGCTCTGCTCCCTTCAGTAGTCTAGAACTTGAAGAACAACTCCGCTGAACCTATTTGTAAAATTGTAAGGAGCTCTGTTTCTGAGTAGTTTAGTGTTAGTTAGCATAGATGGTGTTAGGTTTTGGCATCATCAAATAGGGGGAAATTGTTGGGTGATGATTATATCCTCAGCACTGTAATACTTAGTGGGAAATGATTCTATCTTCTGTACTGATACGCGCTCAGTAGGCTTATGCTCTGAGTGAATCTATGAAGATTTGAAGATCCCAAAACCCTATCTTGATTGGTGGACTATTTTGTTGTAATCGTATGTCTCTGATGGTTCAGACTCAGTAGACACTCTGCTCTGGTTCAGGCGTTCATTAGATTATCAGCCTCAGCACCAGATGTAGAAGACTCAGTAGATACTAGACTCAGCAGGAGCAGTATACTCAATAGAGTCAGTAGAACTGAACTCAGCAGGAGTAGTTCACTGTACTCAGAGCTGATCTTCAGTAAAGCCATCTCAGCATATTTGCTAATGTATTGAAGATCAGACTCAGCAACGGCCAGACAGTCTTCTGAACTGTCAGATCTTTTGAATGACAATCAGCATAGTCAAATACGAGGAAGAGAGAAGTCAACTTCAGTATGCCTCGAAGTTTGTTCTATCTCAACTGCTTTGTAAACCTACGAATGACAAGCAGACACCTGTCCTATACCTACTAAAGCTGCAAGTCAACAACTTTCCAGAAAAGGAGGGAAAGGACACTGTCACTCTACTTCAAAAGAGCCGTTAGCTACCAAAAGAGTGAGATAAAGGGATCATCGTCTCCAACGGATCTTTCCTAATCTCTTCTCTATAAATAGAGGGATGATTCAAGATTTGAAGCTCACAACGAAAACACGAGAACATAAAAAAAAAGGAGAACACACGAGCATTCAAACGAGCAAAACCGAAAAGTTCTAAGTCTTCTGCAAGAACTCGAAGAACACTTCTCCGGCGAAAGACTACAATCTAGCTCTTAGGGAACCAAGCTGAACCGATATACAAAGCCTCTAGTATCCAAACGACGTTACACGAACTTAAAGCTTAACTCAGTTGTTCGTCGTTCTAGAAGCAATACTCTCGTTCCCTATCCCTCTAACCCTAAGCTCAACCGATTATATCCATAGCTTAGACGAAGGAGTTCATCCTTGAACCTGATCCTTATTGTAAAAGGACTCCTTCATAGTTAGAGAGTTAGTCAAACGCTTCAGTTTGATACCTTTATAAATTGAGACTTGCTCAGTATAAATTTCAAGACGTGGCTTTGTCCTGTGTACAAGCTGACTGAGACTGACTCAGTATAATAAATAGCCTCATGATCTTTCGGGACAATGGACGTAGGATGCTGTGTATCCGAACCACTTTAAAAATCTGTGTCTCTCGCTTGCTCTCTTATTTACTGTTGCATTGATTTTAACTGTTCATACTGAAAATTATCCTTTAAAATCATTCAACTAAGTTTCAGCGATCTTAACTGCTTATTCTTCTGAACTGAAACTATTTTGATAAAACGTTTTCCACTCAACTATTTTGGGCCTACACATTTCCGCACCACTGAACTCCAACTGAAGATACTGAATTCTGACTCAGTCAGTTAGCAGGTCTCAGTAGAGTCAGTATCTCTTTGCCTAACACGATTCAGAACAGTTGTCTGGTCTGCTGAATTCATTCAGTACGACACCATCCTGAATAGGACTGTTTGTGTTTCAATTTGAGAAATCGGTTTCAGGTGTATTCACCCCCCCCCTCTACACCTGAACGTGCTCTCGGGACCAACAACTTTAATTTTCGTTCAAAGCTTTAATTTCCATTTGTAGTTGCTAGAGAGATCGAAGACACAAATCGGTACTATCGTTCCTTAGCTTTTGTTTTATGCTTTAATTCAGTTTGTACTTCGTTTTAATGTTTACTATTTTATTCTTAATTTATGTGCATGCTAGAATTAGGTTACGAATGTTTATTGTTCTATTTTGCAAAGTGTCTTTTCTACGCAGTCGGGACGGTTTCATGAGTAGCTAAAACTTTTAGTGGTTCGACAAGATGTAAAACACACACGTTAACAGTACATGAGGCTTATGTTCTTATAATTAATCGAAAGGGTTTCGGATTAATTCTGAACTAATTAATCTGGCTTGTATTTTTGGCTTGATCACCCTAGGTTGCGCAGTCTGTAGCTAACTTAGTACTTCCATCGTGTCTTGTGGAACAAGGATCGATAACTAGCAAAATTATTCGTAAAAATAATTGGATTAAACCGGTAGGAAACTATTAGATGCCCAACATACGAGTAGGTTCCTAAACTAGGCTTCCTTAGTTTGATAAAGTTGTCAAGTTATTAAATCTATTGATTGCCCAACAACGTAGGTTGTAACTAGATTAGGGAAGTAGTCGTTTCGATGCCCAACATGGCGGCTACCGATTAAGTAAGTGGGAGTGAGGATCATGCAGTTTAAGTTACGATGATCTATAACTAGTTGATTAATGAGATTAATTCATATTGTGTGCTGAGGATTGGAATAAGTGTGTAAGGAATATTCTTTTGGACCTGTCTTTCAATTGCCCAGTCAATACGTTTTTTTTAGTTCAGTTTTTACAATTTCTTAGCTTAGTAAAAATCAAAAACTTGTGTGGCTGGTAATCAAAATCCAAGATAAGTAGGAAAATAATATGTCTAGTCATTCGTTCCCTGTGTTTGATACCCTGTAGACTATACTAAATTAATTCTCAGATTTTGCAGGATTATTTGGTGCAATACAACGATCACCAGTAGGCATACTTGAGGTGAGCTGGGAGAGGTTTGAGCTCCAATTCAGGTGCCTTAACAATGGACTATAGTGGTTTCTCCGGAATCTAGTCTTAGGGCAGTCCAGTTATGTTGTTCGTCGTCTCCAGTTCTGGCTGGGAGTACAAGGCCATCACAACTTCTTTGACCTCCTCATCACTCATCCCTTGAGCATCCAATTCTGTAAGTTCTTGAATCACTGCTACCTCCATTTTCTCTCGTATAAATTCTGTTGGTACTGAGACGTAGTTCAGGTGGGGGGGAGGGGGGGGTGAATACACCTAAATACAAATTTCTCTCAAACGCGAAGTCAGCTCTAGCTGAGTTTGCTACTGAACTGAGTCAGGTAGCCAAATATACTTCAGATCGCGTGGGCAGAAAATCTTCTACTGAGTTCAGCTCTACTGACTTAAGTCAGTCAAACAGTCGTTCAGTATCAGAGTGTGTGCGGAAGTGTAGGCCCTATGAAATGTCTCGGTTAGTAAACACCAATTTTTTTATGCTGAGTTTATGAAATACGGATTTTTAACACAACGATTTTTAAAGTGGTTCGGACACGCTGGGTCCTACGTCCACTGTCCTGACCAAAGCAAGATACTTGTTATATTTATACTGAGCAAGTTTCAGTTGGTCTGTTCACTGGACAGACGCAAACCTTGAAATTTATGTTGAGCAAGTTCTCAGTGATCTGTGCGCAAGATAAATTCTCTACTTATAGTCGTAGTGACTTTTACAAAGGGTTCAAACTTGAAGAGTTTGAGTCTTCTCCAACTAAGAGGAAGTTCTTACAAATAAGAACGGTTTCACAAGGATGTGAACTTCCTCGAGGTTTCTAAGCTAAAGATATTACAATAAGCTTGCTTAGATAAGAGAAGGGGAACAAGATAAAAATCTAAGTGATGAACTAAAGGTGTTCTTCAATGGATGTTATTTCTTCACTAGATTCTGCTTGAGATTGCTAAGAGTTTGTGCGTAGAAAGGTTGGGTTCCCAGTGTCGTCTCTGCATGGCGACTTTTCTTATTTATAGGCGTCAATGGTGAATAGATCCGCTAGAGGAAAGTCTAGACACGTGTCGATGCAACAAGGAAAACAACTCCTTTAATTTGAACGTTGTCAAGTAGGCACACTATAGAGATTCTCATCTTTTTCAGTTTCAGAGCAGCTTTTGTCAGAGCAGATGGTTGTTGTCGGCTCCTTATTGGTCGAGGTAGATTGGCAGTTGAGACTTGTCAAACATCAAGGTTGACTTCCTCTGAATCCTCGGACCTGCAACTGAAGTGTCTTTCCTACTGACGTTCTTCTGAAGTGTTCAGTGCATGGGCACGAATTCCTGGGTAGATTCAGCTGGAGGTTGGCGTCCAACTGACTTCTTCGATCTTGAGTTCTTCAGTTGAGTGAGGTCTTCTGCTGAATCCTGCAGCTACTGAACTCTGTCCTACTGAGTTCTAACAACTGAACTCTGTCCTACTGAGTTCTAACAACTGAACTCAACTAAGCTATAGATACAAATGTATAATATTCAGCTGGGGTTTTGGGATCTATCAAATCTATCCAAATCTATCAAGACTATCAGATCTATTGATTCATCTACTGAATCCTTATCCCAACAATTTCCCCCTATTTGATGATGTCAAAACCTATTACATCTTCTATCATAGAAAACATGTTGAGGTTAAGACTAATAGCTACTGTAAAGTTATGAGTCAGTGATTGATTAGATCATCACTTAGTGGGTACTTTGTATTATCATTAGTAGTTCTTGTATTAGGACTTGCTTATTTCGGTTATGGGGGAAATCATAGTAATTTGTTGCTATGGAATTCAAGATCCCAAAACCTATCTTGTGCCCTTAGTGTGTTGTCTTTCGGAATAGATGATGTAATAGGCTAGACTGTTCTTATTTTCATTATCTATTTTTGTCTTAGTCCTATAAGGGGTATTTGTTGGTCTGAACTTCAGTAAGAAGTTAAATTCCAGAACCCCACGTCATCAGTATGTTAAAGCTCGTGTTCTCAGGTCTCCAGCTAACTCTCATTGGTAGAAGATTATTCATCAGCTGACCTTCAGGAAAAGAACACAGTATAGAGCTCAGTATCTTCAGAGTCATCTGCTGACTGCATTCAGCAGAAGACCTTTATCAGCCGACTCAGACGAAGAAGACAGTTGATCGTGCCAAATCTACTGTATCCGACAGGAAATGACCCGACTCTTAATGACGTTTGAAGTCAGCAGAAGATCATACGAGGATGAGTGAGAGTCAACTCAGATGGAGACTGATGTCTAACAAGTCTTACCTACCACAAACCTCGACCAATGAGAAGCCGTCTAAGCCTTACCTGCTCTGACCAACTAAAGCTACTCTCATGTACAGTGACCAACTACTCTGCGATACTTTTTCGAACTTATGCCCATTTTCCTTGGATGTTTGTGACACGTGGCATCATCTTCTCCAATGGAGAAATGCCTGGGTTACAACTATAAATAGAGAAGCCTTTTTGAGCTCAACGCATGGGATATCAAAGGGATTACACGCTCAAGCATTCAAACTCTCTAGCGCATTCAAGAAAATCCAGCGAAGAACTTGCCTAGTTGAATGTCTTTAGTTCTTCTCTCTAGAGTTTCTTTAAGATCCCTCTTCTCTATCTAAGCTCCACTGTTATTTCCATAGCTTAGAACCTTCGAAGGAGTTCAGTTTCCGTGACTGTTCTTATTGTAAGAACTCCATTATAGTTGGAGAAAATCCCCTCCCCTTCAAACTTCGGTTTGATTAGGACTATAACTTAGAAGGATCTGTCTAGCGCATAGATACCTTGCTGAGGCTTGCTCAGATTAATCAACAAGACCTCCTGTTCAGCAGGACCGTGGACGTAGGATCTTCCGTATCCGAACCACGTTAAAAATCGCCTGTGTTATTTACTGTTTTATTGCATCGTTCTCAACCTGTTTTACAAATTCATACTTTGCATAAAACGTATTTAAAAGTGCACCAGCCAAAATTGTTTGGTTTGTGAAAATACGTTTTCAAATCGAGACGAAGTCTATTCAGGCCCTACACTTATCCACACTAACTCTCCTCCTGAGGATTTAAAACTGACAAAAGTCGGTAGAAGAAACTCAGTAGTTGAGTCACTCTGACCCGCGATCAGAAGGTTACTATTTGACACTATTCATCAGTTGCAACCTACAGCTCAGCTGTCCTTCGCGTTTGAGAAAAGAAACTTGTACTCAGGTATATTCACCCCCCCCTCTACACCTGACTCTCGTCTCCGGACCAACAATTGGTATCAGAGCTCTGGTGTTCTCCTGATAATGTTTTTTACTGCACAAGCATCTCTTCATACATCCTTATACTCTCATGTATGATATGTCAGATATATGGATGGTGCTGATGTTCTCTGTAGAGAACTACATAGTATGGCGCGTGAGAATGGAGGCGCACCTTACATCGCTGCACGACAGCATGACTGATGTCCTTGAGACAGGACCCATCATTCCCATGATCGACAGCGCTCAATATGCCGCTGTGGGAGGTGTAGGAGCACAGATTGGTGCTAAAGTTGCTAAAGACAAATCTGCCTTCACGCCAGAACAGAAAAAGTTGCACAACCTCGATCGAGTAGCGCGGAATGCAATCCTGACTACGCTGACCGATTCACACCTCGGGAGGGTGCAAGACTGACAAGGTTCAGAAAAAGAAGTCTGAGACTCCTAAGCTCTCAAGACATATTTGGGTCGCGAAATCACCAACTAACGCTTAAGGACCCAAACTGAACCAAAGGGTACCTAAAAATGTTTCTGTTTTGCAGGTGCATAAGGACCCTTGGATTGTGGACAGCGGCTGCTCGAGACATATGACTTATCAGAAGAGCCTGCCGACTAATTACGTGCAAGAAGATGGTCCCAGAATTGAGTTTGGTGACAACTCTAAAGGCTATACAAGGGGATACAGAACACTGAACATTGGGACTGCTTCAGTTCCAAGAGTAACATATGTTGAAGGACTTCAACATAATCTCCTTTCTGTCAGTCAATTATGTGATAATCTGAATAGAGTTATCTTTGACGCTGGTTTCTGTGATATTTTTGACAAATCTACAGGGAAAATAGTGTTATCAGGTTCGCGAAAGAAGAATATTTACGTTGTAAATTGGAACACCGCAGAACCTGAGGCTCGCTTGCTTGCTCAGACAAAATCCAGTGATAAAACAGGATGGATGTGGCACAAGAGACTCAGTCACCTGAATTTCAAGGCAATGAACAAGCTAGCCAAGATCTCTAAAGTCTGAGGAATGCCCAATGAAGCTTTTATCAAAGACAGAAATTGTGAAGCGCGCTTGAAGGGAAAGCAGACAAAGAAAAGCAATCCACCAATTCTGTCACCTTCCACTGATGGAATTCTTCAACTGCTACACGTGGACTTGTTTGAGCCAGTTTCTCCAGTGACTATAAGAGGCAAGAAGTATGCCCTCATCGTTATTGACGATTATTTGAGATATACGTGGGTCATCTTCATAGCCAACAAATCTGATGTCAAGACTGAGCTCCCAATACTGCTGAAGAAACTCAGTGTTTGAGAAAGACATCAAGATTCAGAGAATTCGCTCAGACAGAGGAACATAATTCCTCAACTCAGTAGTTAAAGAGTACTGCGACAAGGAGGGGATTCAGCACGAGGAGATTCAGAGAATACAGACTTGTTGAACGGAAGAACAGAACACTAAAAGAAGCAGCAAGAACGCTCCTAGCAGACTCTGGACTACCCTCAAAGTTCTGGGCTGATGCTACTGACACCGCCTGTTACACTTAGAACCGCTCACTACTGACAAAGCAACACATGAAGACGCCATATGAACTGTGGAAAGGGAGAATTCCTTCGATTTCTCATTTCCATATTTTTGGTTGTCCTTGCTTTATCCACAATAACAGGAACGATCAGTTAAAGGTCTTTGATAGCAAATCCGATCAAGGAGTATTCTTAGGATATTCTCGAGTCAGTAAAGCCTTCAGGGTCTTTAACTACCGGACCCTTTGCGTGGAGGAAATCACTCATGTTATTTTTGATGAGTTTGTTACTGAGAACAGGAAATCAAAGAAGACAAATCCAGAAGATGTCAGCAGCAAGCTACATGATCTCACACTAAACGACAAAGCTGAGAAGATCCAGCATTGTTGGGGTGATGAGTTAGATGATGAAGAAATTCAGACCCATCCCGCAAGCACTGTAGCTGGCCTGGTTGATTCTACTGAACAGAATCAACATCAGGTAAAAATGGTCGATGAGGAAGCCCTAGTGGTAACTGAGACCTCTACTGAGAATATAAACTCAGGGGGAACAACTAATGTTCCTGAGCTAAATGCCCTTGAACCTGAAAACTCAGTAGATCCTAACCTTCTTACTGAATTGCTTCAATCACAAATTAGCACTACTGAAATGCCTAACACTACTGAAAGTAATCTCAGAAGAAGAAGCCAAACTCAAACGTTCGTGGCTAGACCCTCACTCCTCTGATTTAATCATTGGAGATCCATCAGCAGCAGTAAGGACAAGATCCAGATTAAGCCAAGGAGAAAGTGCTCTCTACTCCTGCTTCTTGTCTGCTGAAGAACCTCAGACGATAGAGGATGCTCTCAACGATGTTGACTGGATCATTACTATGCAAGAGAAGCTGAACCAGTTTGTCCGTAATGAAGTTTGGGAGCTTGTTGACAGACCTAAACATCAACACGTGATCGGTACTAAGTGGGTCTTCAAGAACAAGCGAGATGAAAACAACGTCATCGTCAGAAACAAGGCTCAACTCGTTGCCAAAGGATACTGTCAAGCAGAAGGAATAGACTTTGACGAAACATTCACCCCAGTCACCAGATTGGATGTTATTCGTCTCTTCCTAGCCTATGCAAAGCATAAAAAATTTAAAGTATATCAAATGGATGTGAAATCAACGTTTCTGAATGGCGTGCTAAAGGAAGAAGTCTACGTGGAACAACCGTCCGGCTTTCAGCAGGGACATCAGGTGTACAGACTTCGGAAAGGTCTGTATGGGTTAAAACAAGCACCCAGGGCTTGGTACGATACCCTATCAGACTTTCTGCTTCAGAAATGTTTTCAATAGGGAATAGTAGATCGCACCCTATTCAACATCAAGTCAGGCGATGACATCCTACTGGTGCAGATCTACGTGGACGACATCATTTTCGGTTGCAGGAACGTGACTATATGTCAACAATTCGAGAAAATGATGAAGGAGAAGTTCGAGATGTCCATGATGGGGGAGATGAACTACTTCCTTGGATTTCAAGTGAAGTAATCACCTGAAGGAGTATTCATCAACCAAGCCAAATATACTCGAGACCTCCTGAAAAGATTCGGCTGCGACTCAAGCAAGCTAGTCAAGATCCCCATGAACACGAATTTTAAAATCGATCTAGACAAAGAGGGAGCTTCTGTTAACTCTACTGATTATAGAGCTATTATTGGTTCTTTATTATATTTAACAACAAGCAGACCTGACATAACCTATGTTGTAGGTGTATGTGCAAGATTTCAGCCGAATCCCAAGCGAAGTCATCTTGACTCAGCATAGAAGATTCTGCGATACCTGAAGCGAACACCTGACGCAGGGCTATGGTATCCTGCTGAAGATAATCTAATTCTAATGGGTTATTCTGATATTGATTATGCAGGATCATTGGCAATAATTTTGAAGTGTTATCAGACGTAAAGAAGTGGTTATCCGAGCAGTTTCAAGTGAAGGACTTAGATGAAGCTGCTTACATCCTTGGGATCAAGGTTATTCGATATCGCCAGAAAAGGATGTTAAGTTTGTCACAAGCATCCTACATTGATACTGTTATTGCTCTTTTAGCATGCAAAATGCCAAGAGAGGTTCAGTACCTTTCACACATGACATTTTTCTATCCAAGAATCAGTGCCCTAAAACGACTGAAGAGATAGAAAGTATGAGGCCAGTACCATATGCTTCCGTTGTCGGTAGCCACATGTATGCAATGCTTTATACGAGACCAGATATCTCATATGATGTACGCATGGTCTCAAGATATCCGTCTAACCCTGGACATTGGACTGCGGTTATGCATATTCTAAAGTACCTTAAACGGACTAGAGATTATAGGCTTGTTTACCAGTCAGACAGTCTAGTACCCTCGAGTTATACAGACTCGAATTTCCAGGCTGACAGAGACGAGAAGAAGTCTACCTTGGGAGGAGAAGCCATCTCATGGAGGAGTGCAAAGCAGAAATGCATTGCAGACTCAACCATGGAAGCAGAGTATGTGGCTGCTTCAAAAGCCTCTAAAGAAGTTGTTTGGCTCAAGAATTTCCTCCTGGATCTTGATATTGTTCTGAATTTGTCTAAGACTATCACAATTTTATTGTGATAATACGGGTGCAGGGGCAAATTCTAAGGAACCTATATCTCACAAGGCATCTAAGCACATGATAGAAAGTGCCACATTATACGAGGATTCGTAAACCGAGGAGACGTGGTGATTGACAAAATTGGAACTGAATACAACCTAGCTGATCCTGTTGGGATTTTGTAAACTGGAAGCAAAATTTATGCTGGTATACAATGTGTTTTGTCCCTACCACTATTTTATTCTCCTATCTGATAAATAAATATATTTGCACATGTAATCCTTTATCTTGTACAAAAGTTAGATTTGTGTAGTGTGTCGGGTATCACAGAAGACAAGACAAATTGGTTGAACTGACAAGATATAAACAATTATCACAGCTGAGACAACTTCATGATAAGTTGTTGGTTTAAGCTGCAGTTTAGATAAGAAGTGGCTTGTCTTGGCTGCTTGTCTTTACTGGTACACTGAAGGTGGTGTCTTGATGGATCAGAGTGAGATGTGTTCTCCTAACTGACCTTAGTGGAGAACCAAGATCTCGGTAACTTAGCTGGTCTTAAGCTTGGTAAGACTTCAGCTGAGTGCATTTGGCTATCTATCACTTTAACCCACTATGGTGAACATCATCGTGACTGGATTTACGTATCTTGGGTGTTAGTAGTTATTTGTGGCTCAGGCTATTGTCTGTATCTTGCAACCGTATCCTACTAAAATGGGTTGATAATATCCCCTGAGGAACTCAAAAGGATTAGCACACTAAACCCGACCAGCTGATTAAGTTCAGGTGTGTTAATAAGGTCGAGTGGTACTACTTAGGAATATAAGATGTTAATTAATTTAAGCTGTCAGTGAGCTTAATTAATTAACGGATATTTCTATCTTAAATACGGAGATCGATTAAGTCTAAAATACAAGCCCTTGCTCAATTTGGGATAAAGGGATAAGTCAGCACGGATTCTCTAGTGGAATGAATCTGTGTTTATTAACTAATTTTGCTCTGGGCTGAGCATAGATAATTAATTAATTTGAGGCCCAGCTTTATTTCTTGTATTAGATCCCTGATCTGGCCCAATTAGTTGCCTAGTTATTTATTGTCTCTCTGAAATCATTATTAATGGATTAATGTATTTTTACATTATTTAATAATGATATTTATCTGAAATTAATTGGCTGGGCCAATTAGTTGATAAATAATAGTAGCATAGTGGATTAATTAATTATATTATGGTCTAATTATGTGGAAGCCCATTAGGAATATAATTAAATTAATGGGCTACAAATATATTAATATTATATTGTCTTTTAAAGCCTATATATATTAGTATTCTGTTCATAAACAGATGATACACGTTCACAAATTTGCACACGCCGTGCGTGAGTGAAGGAGAGACAAAATTCTTAATTTTCTTCAGTTCTCTGACCACCTAGAGGAAGAAAAAGGCTGGGACACAGATCAGAAGATCTGACACACGAGCAACAATCAAAGCCGCGACAACATACGAAGGAGGAAGGTATCGATTTCTAACCTTATATTTCCTTCAATTGGTATCAGAGCTTGGTTTAGGCTTTGATTGTTGTTGTTAGGTGCAAGATTAGGTTTTATTTCCGTCGTTATCGGGTTAATTTCGTGTTTGGGGCGGCCTGCGAGCCACTGTTTTGACCTTGTTGTAACGTTTTTCTCGTGAGAAACTCCACGAGTAGATGATAGGACCTATTTGTTATGTGATTGTACTGTTATTATAATATAATTGGTCTGTAAGGCATGGAAAGATGGAAAAGGCGAAACCTTAGTTTCTGGCAGAACACGACCGCCAACTTGATACCGCACGTGGGGGCGCGTGCCATGGTATTTTTTGATCTGTTTAGATAGTTTTGTTATTTATTTCGTTAGTTTCGGTTGGATAGGTCGCACGACTTATTCCAATTTCTGGTGTGGCCGGAATAGCGTCGGAAAGGAGAAGTGGTCGTGTTGTCCAGAAATCCCCAAATTGGCCAAAAAACCCTAGTTGGCTAGGGTTCCGCCGCATCTTGCGGCGGCTGCGGGAGGCGCATTTTTGCGCTTTTGCAGATCGTGGCGGCGGCTCCAAGCGGCCGTTATTCACGGCCCAAGACATCTGGAAGGGATGAGGCCGTCGTGGACGGCCGGACGTGGCGACGGGAGGCGTCGCAAGCCACGCGCAGGCGGAGGTACAGACACGCGCTGCTGCGGCTCCAGCGCCAAATGGCGGACCTGCCGGCGGAGGAAGCCGGCGGTTCCTGGCTAGCCGTGGCCGGGCGACTACCACTAGGGGTGTAACGGTTCGGTTCGGTTCAGTTTTTTATGTATTTTAGGAACCGAACCAAACACATAGAAATGGTTCGGTTCGGTTCGATGGGTTTTTCAATATCGAAACCGAACCGAACCGAACCGCTTATAAATGGTTTGGTTCGGTTCGGTTCCTCGATTTACCTTTTCATTTTTTTATTTAATTTTTAAATCCTAAATAATGCAAGAATAATAGTTTAAAAGATGTCACTCATTCCGAACTCACAAGTATAGAATTGTTACTCCTTTTTCTTCATTTGTATAGATTTTAATTGATCTTAACTTAAATCTAATATCTAAATCCAACAATATTCTCATTTAAGAAAGACAAATATTAAATAAAAAAATTAAAAAATAGGATACTGGTTCGGTTCGATTCGAACCGTTCAAAAAATCTTGAAACCACAAACCGAACCGAATGTAAACGGTTTCTAAAAAAATAAACAGAACCAAACCGCGAAACCGAACCGAACCGCGTTTTTCGGTTTGGTTCGGTTCGGTCCGATCGGTTTCGCGGTTCGGAGCGGAACCACTTACACCCCTAACCACCACCACGTCGGCCGCCGGCCGAGAACCGACCTACAGCGGCGGCGAAAGTTGAACCAGCGGGCGGTGGCCACGTCAGCCCTTGTTGTTCAGGTTTTACACGTGTCTGCCACGTGGCAGACCCCTAATGACGTGGCGAAGCAGTTTTCGATACCGTTTTCAAATTCAAAGATTTTGAAGATCGAAGAGCTGTATTATGATCGGGCTATGTAATAGTTAGGAATTATATGTTTTAAAGCCCGATAACGACGTTTTAAATTTCCTATTTGTGCATTTATTTATTATTATGCTTTAGCATGCGATTATATGATTAATTGCGTAAAGAAAAACATATAAATAGGATCTACGTCGTATTAAAGCATGTTTTATTTTTCGCGAGCACATTTTATTATATGCGCTTAAAAGCATGCTTTAGGAATTATGTGGATATGCATGATTCGAAACAAACCTTTTGAATAAAAAGACTAAGCAACTTTAAATTAAATGTTTAATTAGATTCCATTAATTTGGATATTAAACACTTAATCGGACCTCCATTAATTGAACTCTACACGAAAGTACTAAGATTATGTGAGTAAACGTCCACCTGCGTGGCTTGCTTGCATTTTTGAGCTACGAGTTTTGTGAGATGAGTTTTCCATAACAATATTTGATTATTATTGAGTAGTGGGAGCGAAGCTGTAAACGTCCACATGCGTGGCTTGCGTGCCTAGTAAATATGAGTACTCTAGAAGATAATAATTAAATAGGATGGCTAATTAGATCAAATTGAATGCGGCATGGTTCGAGTAAGTATGTCAATTTCTAGAATTGATTCTATTTTGGTTAAATTAATGGTCAATGCTTAGATGTCACCGCAGGTACAATTCACTTCCCTCGAAGTCCCTTCCCGCGTTTTAATAGTGACATGGTCCAGAATATCGAACTATTAATTCCATTCGTCTTAAGAACCTAGATGTGGATTGGAATTAAAGAGCTAAGTAAGTAGCTTGGTTTAGGGTTACGCTAGTAAACGTCCACCTGCGTGACTTGCTAGTGGAATTCCTAGAGTTGTTCGATGTTTTTAATATCATTATTTTTACAAAATGTTACAATGATTATTACTTACGAATTATGTGCAAATATTAATTTAATACATGCTTTTAAATTACATTTTTCAGATATGTCTGTTCAAAAAATTTTCGAGTTCCTAAACAGTCTCACCAACCAAACCCTAATGGGTTTAACAATTTTAAACAATTTCATAGAGTGGAAGAGATATCTTACATCTCCCAATAAAAGCTCTGCAAAGGTCCTATAAGAACTTCTGTTCTAGGACCGCTATGTCTAAGAACGAGTTTACCATGAGTATATTACTCAAATCTTTGGTAGCGGTCAAAGAGGTTATAAGAAAGGGCTTGTGCTCAAGTCTTGAATATTCCTAGTAGTTCAAGGAATCCTCCGAAAGGCGGAAACCAGAAAAAGAGCAGAAAAGGGTGTACATTTCAAGAAGAGCAGTGGGAGTAAGAAGACGGTCCTTATCGGTGGCATGCGAATGCCAAAGAAGAAAGGAAGGTTCTTCAATTATGGTAAGAAAGGTCACTGGAAGAGTTATTATCCAGATGTCAAGGCAAAACAGAAAGAGACGCGAGTCGCTCTTGTAACTGAAACTATTCTGGTTTCCTCTTCTACCCACGAATGGGTAGTGGATTCGGGGGCAACTGATCATGTTTGTTACACCTTGCAAGGCTTCTTGCAGAAAAGGCAATTGAGCAATGGCGAGGTGGTAGTCTCAATGGGCAATGGATCGAAAGCTCCTGCAATTGCCATTGGAGATTTACATCTATCTTTTGATAGTTCTGTTTTAGTACTTAAAGATGTTTAATATCTGCCTGAGTTTAGGCGAAACATTATTTCTGTTTCAAAACTCTGCACCATGAATGGTTATAAATCAAGTTTTGATAGTGAAGTTTCTATCATGAAAGACTATGATTTTATCTATGGTGGACCATTAAACGGATCTTTATATACTATTACTTGTAAACCGCGTAGTTCTGTTAATATTACTTCCTCATAATCAAATCCTAAGAAGAGGAAATAGTCTTCTAAGGTAAACCAAACTTATCTGTGGCACTTAAGACTAGGTCACATCAATCTTAATAGGACTCAAAGGTTGGTGGTATATGGATCATTAGAGTCTCTCCAAGTTGAACCATTTCCAACTTGTGAAACCTGTTTGGAAGGAAAGATGATGACTAGGCCTTTCAAGGCAAAGGGTTATAAAGCCACAGAAGTATTAAGTTTGATACATTCTGACTTGTGTGGGTCTATGTCTACACAAGCTCGTGGAGGGTATGAGTACTTCGTCACATTTACTGACGATTACTCGAGGTATGGATATGTTTACCTTCTTCGCCACAAGTTGGATTGCTTTGAAACCTTTAAGGAATTCAAGGCAGAAGTGGAGAACAAGCTAGGTAAAGAAATCAAAACACTACGATCTGATCGTGGTAGGGAATACCTATCCAATGAGTTCAAGGACTATTTGACAGAATGTGGGATTACATCCCAGCTGACAGCACCGGGCACGCCTCAGCAGAATGGTGTGTCAGAGAGAAGGAACCGAACTCTCTTAGAGACGGTTCGGTCGATGATGAGTATGCAACTTTACCAGTTTCCTTTTAGAGATATGCTCTAGAGACTGCAGCATACTTGCTAAACCATGTGCCTTCCAAGTCGGTACAAAAGATCCCTTTTGAGTTGTGGAGCGGGCACAAACCCAGTATGCACCACTTAAGGATTTGGGGTTATCCTGCTTATGTGCTTAATTAGCAGGCCGACAAATTGGAATCACGTTCAGAAGTGATGTTGTTCATAGGGTATCAGAAGGAAACGAAGGGTGGATACTTTTATGATCCTAAAGAACAGAAGATCGTTGTTAGCCCTAACGCTCGGTTCTTAGAAGAGGATTACATTAGTAACCATAAATCTCGAGTCGACATCATCCTTGAGGAATTACAAGGTGGTGGAGTTCCACTTGAACAGCCAGTTGTGCAAGATAGTACTCCACGAGTAAGTGCACAATCTGTTAACACAGCGCCTGACACTGTTCATCGTAGTGGGAGGGTGATATTTACACCTGATCGGTATATGTTCACTGGGAAAACATTTGATCATCTTCCGATAGATGAACAAGATACCGTGGATCCCTGGACTTACAACGAAGCTGTGGGAGTTGTAAATGTAGATTCTTAGCGAATCTTCATGGACTTAGAATTTAAGTCCATAATTGATATGGATGTATACGAGAACACTGAACTACCTGAGGGATGCAAGGCAGGCTGTTGGTAGTAAGTGGGTATACAAGAGAAAGAGAGGACCGAATGGAGAGATCATGGCGTTTAAGGTCAGGCTAGTGAAGGGTTTTACCCAGAAAGAAGGTATCGAATTACGAAGAGACCTTCTCGCCTGTAGCAATGATCAAGTCCATTCGGATTCCCCTTGCCATAGCAGCTTACATGAACCTAGAGATCTGATAAATGTATGTCAAAACCGCATTCATAAACGGTCACCTTGAAAAAAAGGTAGGGACATTTACATGAAACAGCCAGGTGGTTATGTGAAGGAGGGAGAAGTGCATCTAGTTTGGAAGCTTAAGAAGTTTATTCATGGAATTAAGCAAGCTTTTCGGTAATGGCACCAGCGTTTTCGATGAGGTAGTCAAATCCTATGGATTTGTATCCTGTCCGAATGAGGTGTGTGTACCGTATTTGTGTTAACGGATTAGTGGTGTTTCTTGCATTTTACGTAGATAACATCCGTCTCATTGGCAACAATGTTGAAGTGTTATCAGACGTAAAGATGTGGTTATCCGAGAAGTTTCAAATGAAGGACTTAGGTGAAGCTGCTTATATCATTGGGATCAAGGTTATCCGAGATAGCCAGAACAGGATGTTAAGCTTGTCACAAGCGTCCTACATTGACACTGTTATTGCTCGTTTTAGCATGCGAAAAGCCAAGAGAGGTTCAGTACCTTTCAGACATGGCTTTTTTCTATCCAAGAATCAGTGCCCTAAAATGCCTGAAGAGATAGAAAGTATGAGGCTAGTACCATATGCTTCCGCTGTTGGTAGCCTCATGTATGCGATGCTTTGTACGAGAGCAGATATCTCATATGTTGTACGCATGGTCTCAAGATATCAGTCTAACCCTGGAAAGGAACACTGGACTGCGGTCAAGTATAATCTCAAGTACCTTAAATGGACTAGAGATTATAAGCTTGTTTACTAGTCAGACAGTCTAGTGTCTTTGGGTTATACAGAATCGGATTTCCAGGCTGACAGAGATGAGAAGAAGTCTACCTCGGGTTATGTGTTTACCTTGGGAGGTGGAGCCATTTCATGGAGGAGTGCAAAGCAGAAATGCATTGCGGACTCATCCATGGAAGCAGAGTATGTGGCTCCTTCAGAAACTTCGAAAGAGGCAGTTTGGCTCAAGAATTTCCTCCTGGATCTTGATATTGTTCAGAATTTGCCTAAGACGATCACAGTTTATTGTGATAATGCGGGTGCAGTGACAAATTCTAAGGAACCTAGATCTCACAAGGCGTCTAAACACATAGACAGGAAGTACCACATTATACGAGTATTCGTAAATCGAGGTGATGTGGTGATTGTCAAAATTGGAACTGAAGTCAACCTAGCTAATCTTTTCACAAAGAGCTTATCACTCCCGGCTTACGAGAAGCATGTTCGTGGCTTAGGAGTGGCAGAGATGCCCCCCACTTAGTACTACAGAAACTTTTGTATAAGTGGGAGAAGATGAGAGATAGCTGAGAGATAGTTGAGTACTAGTTTGTACCTTGAACTGACACATTGTATACTAAAAGTTTACTTTAGTATAAGTGGGAGAATTATTGGGATTTTTATATACTGGAAACAAATTTTATGCTTGTATACAATGTGTTTTGTCCCTACCACTATTTTATTCTCCTATCTGATAAATAAATATATTTGCACATGTAATCCTTTATCTTGTACAAAAGTTAGATTTGTGTAGTGTGTCGGGTATCACAGAAGAGAACACAAATTGGTTGAACTGACAAGATATAAACAGTTATCACAGCTGAAACAACTTCAGGATAAGTTGTCAGTTTAAGCTGCAGTTTAGATAAGAAGTGGCTTGTCTTGGCTGCTTGTCTTTACTGGTACACTGAAGGTGGTGTCTTGATGGATCAGAGTGAGATGTGTTCTCCTAACTGACCTTAGTGGAGAACCAAGATCTCGGTAACTTAGCTGGTCTTAAGCTTGGTAAGACTTCAGCTGAGTGCATTTGGCTATCTATCACTTTAACCTACTATGGTGAACGTCATCGTGACTGGATCTACGTATCTTGGGTGTTAGTAGTTATTTGTGGCTCGGGCTGGTTGTCTGTATCTTGCAACCGTATCCTAGTAAAATGGGTTGATAATATCCCCTGATGAACTCGAAAGGATTAGCACACTAAACCCGGCTGGTTGATTAAGTTCAGGTGTGTTAATAAGGTTGAGTGGTACTACTCAGGAATATAAGATGTTAATTAATTTAAGCTGTCAGTGAGCTTAATTAATTAACGAATATTATATCTTAAATACGGAGATCGATTAAGTCTAAAATACAAGCCCTTGCTCAATTTGGGATAAAGGGGTAAGTCAGCACGGATTCTCTAGTGGAATGAATCTGTGTTTATTAATTAATTTTGCTCTAGGCTGAGCATAGATAATTAATTAATTTGAGGCATAGCTTTATTTCTTGTATTAGATCCATGATTTGGCCCAATTAGTTGCCTAGTTATTTATTGTCTCTCATAAATCATTATTAATGGATTAATATATTTTTACATTATTTAATAATGTTATTTATCTGAAATTAATTGGCTGGGCCAATTAATTGATAAATATTAGTAGCCCAGTGGATTAATTAATTATATTATGGGCTAATTATGTGGAAGCCCATTAGGAATATAATTAAATTAACGGTCTACAAATATATTAATATTATATTGGCTTTTGAAGCCTATATATATTAGTATTCTGTTCATAAACAGATGACACACATTCACAAATTTGCACACGCCGTGCGTGAGTGAAGGAGAGACAAAAATCTTAATTTTCTTCAGTTCTCTGACCACCCAGAGGAAGAAAAAGGCCGGGACACAGATCGGAAGATCTGACACACGAGCAACAATCAAAGCCGCGACAACATACGAATGAGGAAGGTATCGATTTCTAACCTTATATTTCCCTCAGATCCTATCACGAAAAGCCTACCACTCCCGGCTTACGAGAAGCATGTTCGTGGATTTGGAGTGGTAGAGATGGCCCCTAGTTAGGACTGTAAAAACTTTTGTATAAGTGGGAGAAGATGCAATGATAGATAGGATAGATAGCTGATTACTAGTTTGTACCTACAATTAACACATTGTATACTAAAAGTTTGTTTTAGTATAAGTGGGAGAATTGTAGGGATTTTGTATGCTGGAAGCAAGTTTTATGCTTGTATAGAATGTGTTTTTGTCCTTACCACCATTTTATTCTCCTAACTGATAAGTATATATATTTGCACATGTAATCATTTATCTTGTATAAAATTTATATTTGTGTAGTGTGTCGGGTATCACAGAAGACTATATAAATTGGTTGAACTGACAAGATATAAATAGTTATCATAGCTGAGACAACTTAAGGATAAGTTGTCGTTTTAAGCTGCAGTTTAGATAAGAAGTGGTTTGTCTTGCCTGCTTGTCTTTACTGGTACACTTAAGGTGGTGTATTGACGGACCACAGAGAGATGTGTTCTCCTGACTGACCTTAGTGGAGAACCAAGATCTCGGTGACTTAGCTGGTCTTAAGCTTGGTAAGACTTCAGCTTAGTGCATTTGGCTATCTATCACAAACTCAGCATAAAAAATCGGTGTTTTCTAACTGAGACGTTCCATAGGGCCTACACTTCCGCACACTCTCTGATACTGAACGACTGACTTAAGTCAGTAGAGCTGAACTCAGTAGAAGATTTTCTGCCCACGCGATCTAAAGTATTTTTGGCTGTCTGACTCAGTCAGTAGCAAACTCAGCTAGAGTTGACTTCACATTTGAGAACGAATTTGAATTCAGGTGTATTCACCCCCCCCGACACCTGAACCAGGTCTCACGATCAACAATTGGTATCAGAGCTTAGTGTTCTTAACTGATCATTTTTCTCTGAAACTGGTCTATCTGGAACAAAGATCATAGAAAACCTATTTTCACTGCATCTTGCATATCTTCATTGCATCATATATCCTATCTTTCAATGGCTGATATTTCAGGGATTAGGACGATACCCATGTTATCAACAGAGAATTATGTGGTATGGCGTGTAAGGATGGAGGCACATTTGACCTCGCTGCCTGACAGCATGATCAACGTTCTGGAGAAAGGTCCTATTGTTCCGATGATCGACTCAGTCGTGCTTGCATTAGACGGAGTAGAAGGTGCCCAAACCAGTCCAAAAGTCGCGAAGGACAAACGCCTATTCACTCCTGAAGAGAAGAAACTGCACAACCTCGACCGAGTTGCTCGTAATGCTATACTGATAACACTCAGTGTCTCTTATCTCGAAAGGGTACATGACTGCAAGACTACAAAGGAGCTATGGGATGCCTTCGCGGTGATGGGCCAAGGAACTCCACAGATCAAAGAAAACAAACTGGAGTTAGAGCTGTAGAAACTCGAGGCATTCACTATGCTTCATGGGAAGTCCATAGATGATTTCAGCGCTCGATTCACAAATCAAAACAATATCATCAATGGACTGGGGAAAACGTTCAGCAATAAGGAGACCAATACCAAAATTCTAAGGGCTCTTAGCAGGCCCAAGTGGTATTCTTTTGCTACATGTATGAGGAGATCTAACTTGAATTCTTTTACCCCTAATTATATATTTTCAGAACTTAAAGCTGAGGAGTTCGAATTCAACCTCCCACACACCACTAGTGGTGAAGCTGAAGTGCCAATGGATCATACTTATAAGGCATCAGCTAGCACTCCCGGAGCAAGTCCCTCAGCAACAAGCCAGTCAGCTGGAAGCCCAGTGACCATACCTATTGCTGACAACTTGGTTGAGAAGTATGCTCTCCTCGCGGTGAAATACCAGAAGGAGAAGGAAATGTTCAGAAGGAAGATGAAAAAGGCTTCCCAAAAATACCAAGGTAAGAGAGATAATCATCGCATGAAAAATGATTCTAAATCTCTACCTGATTGCAGGAATACTAAAGCTGCCCCCGTGGAACAAAAGAAATATCTAGAAGGGATGACAGAACCTCAGTGTGCTACAACTGCAATAAGCTTGGACACTATCAATACGAATGTCCTGAACTTTCAACAGCTGAAAAAGCTGAAAGGCAAGCCCGACATAGCTAGAGAATTGTCCGATTGCTCGAGCGATGAAGAACTATTTATGGAATCATCTGACGACGATGTTGCATTCATGGCAATCGAGACGGAAGATGTTGAACCGTGTCTAATGGCCGAAAAAGAGGCTGAGGTAAATTCTGAACCCACTATATGCCCCTCTTCACCTTGCACACACGACACAAGCTCTGCTGCAGGAGAACCGCTAGTTGTTGTTCTTACCTACGAAGATCTGCTTGAAGTGCAAATCCAAATGAGCCAGCAGTTAAACAAGACGATTCAGGAGATAGACATCCTGAAAGCAGAAAATCAGAGACTTACAAAGAGAAGTCAGGACTCTACTGAGTCTGAAGGACTTGTTTTGAGACTGAAGGAAGAGATTAACTCTCTGTGGACAAAGTCTCATGACCAAGAAACACAGATCTCAGTGTTGTCCAAAGACATATCTGAGTAAGAGACTGAAATTGCTAATCTCAAGGAAACTCTCGCACATGACAAAATAGAGTATGAAGCTCTAAGAAAGAGTGATGAGGTGTGGAGAACCTTGATGACAGAGCAATACATTGGAGCAAAGGAGAAGTTGGAGAAGCTACTACAAGCGCAAAGACCTCATGCCACCAAAGAAGGACTTGGTTACACATGTGAAGCCTCCACTTCAGGACAAAAGAGCTCCAACAAGATGACTGATAGGTTTGTCCAGGGGGTAACTCAACATGCAGAATATGCATCCCCTCAGACAAAGAATAAGCAGAAGATTCAAGCACCTCATTCCAGCAACAGGAAAGTGACCCACGGTTCTAGCCCCAAGACACCAAGAGCGAACTCAAGGGAACCAAGAAGGTCAGGTGGGCTGAACAGTATAGCCATCAACTACTGAATCATCCAACTCAGTACGGATCGTACTACTATGAGCCAAGAGTCAAAAGCCCTAAGGCTCAGAAGAAGAAGAAACCTGAGCCTCAAAAGTCTAAGAAGTCAGCTACTCCAAGTTTAGTGGAGCAGACTACTGACAACAAAGGAAAGAAGAAGTCTGAAGCCATCAGGGCTGTCAGACAAGTTTGGATCCTAAAATCTAACCATTAAGGACCCAAGCTGAACCCAAAGGTTACCTGAATCTATTTTTGTTTTGCAGGTGCTACAGGCCCCTTGTATTGTCGACAGTGGAAGCTCAAGATACATGACACATCAGAAGAGCCTACTGGCCGACTATGTTCAGCAAGATGGAGCCAGAATTGAATTTGGTGACAACTCCAAAGGCTACACAAGGGGATACGACACATTGAAAATAGGAACTGCAATAGTTCCTAGGGTATCTTATGTTGAAGGACTTCAACATAATCACCTTTCTATCAGTCAATTATGTGATAACTCCAATAAAGTGACTTTTGACGCAGATTTTTGTGATGTTCTTGATAAATCTATAGGAAAAACTATGTTACGTTCAGGTGTAGAGGGGGGGGGGGGAATACACCTAAAAACCGATTTCTCAACTTTAAACGCGAACAGTCCTTTCAGGAGAGTGTCATACTGAACAAGTTCAGTAGACCAAATAAGCTGTTCTGGATCGTGTGGCAGAGTGACTGAGTTTACTGAGGCCTGCTAGCTGACTAGAGTCAGAATTCAGTACCGTTCGGATAAAGTTCAGTAGTGCGGAAATGTGTAGGCCCAAATTCAGTTGAGTTTAGAAAACTTTTTAATAAAACAGTTTCAGTATGTTAGAGCAGTCGATTAAGCTTGCTGAAACTCAGTTGAATGATTTTAGAAATGTTTTCAGTATGAACAGTAATCAAATGCAACAGTTAAAATAGAAAAATGAACACAGAACACATGCAGTTTTTAAAGTGGTTCGGATCCAACAATCCTACGTCCACTGTCTCGAATGATCAGGAGGCTATGTATTATACTGAGATAGTCTCAGTTGGTTTGTACACTGGACAAACACTGGTCTTGAGATTTATACTGAGCAAGTCTCAGTTTACAAGGTATCAAACTAAGTGTTTGAAAAAAACTCTCCAACTATGAAGGAGTCCTTTACAATAAGGATCAGTTCAGATATGAACTCCTTCATCTAAGCTATAGATATGACCAGCTGAGCTTAGGTTAGAGGGATAGGGAACGAGAAAGTGGCTTCTAAAGCGAACGGTTAAGTAAAGACTTAGGTTTGAGTTCAGTCGCTTGGATACTAGAGGCTTTATAATTCTGGTTCAGCTTGGTTCCCTATGAGCGAGTATGTTGTCTTTCGCCGGAGATTACTCTTCGAACTTCCTGCGGAAGACTTAGAACGTTTGGAGTTGCTCGTGAATGCTCGTGTGTTCTTCGATTTCTTGGTGGGTTAATGAGCTTCAATTTGAATTGTATCCCTCTATTTATAGAGTAGAGATAAGGATAGATCCGTTGGAGACGACGATCATTGTGTCTCTCTCTTTTGGGTAGCTAACGGCTCTTTCAAAATATGGTTGCAATGTCCTTTTCCTCCATTTCCGGAAAGTTGTTGACTTGTAGCTTTAATCAGAATATGGACAGATGGCTGCTTGTCCTTGGTCGAGGTTCAGGAAAGTAGGTGAGACAGAACAGACTTCAGGGAGATCTGAAGCTGACTTCTCTGTTCCTCGTATTGACTCTGCTGATTTAGACTTTAGAGAATCCTGATAGTCAGAAGACTGTCCAGCCGTTGCTGAGTCTGATCTTTATTCAGTAGCATGCTCCTGCTGAGTTGGCTCTACTGAAGATCAGCTCCGAGTTCAGTGAACTACTCCTGTTGAGTTCAGTTCCACTGACTCCTTTCAGTATACTGCTCCTGCTGAGTCCAGTATTATTTAGTCTTCTACTTTTGGAACTGAGGCAGGTAATCTACTGAGCGCCTGAACCAGATGAAGAGTGTCTACTGTGTCTGAAACCTCAGAGACAAAACATAACACATTTCAACTGAATGGTTCATCTGTCAAGATAAGGTTTTGGGATCTTCAAATCTTCAGCAAATATTCAGAGCACTGGGCTACTGAGTTATGTCTCAACTGATTGTGAGAAGACTGAATCATCTCCCAACATTTTCCCCTTATTTAATGATGCCAAAACCTAACACTATGACTTATCAGAAACAGAGCTCCTTACAAGTATTACAAGTAGAATCAGTGGAGTTGTTCTTCAAGTCCTAGACTACTGAGGGAATCAGGGAAGAAATATCAGAATTTATACAGAAAACTAATCAACAATTTCTCCCTGTCTAACACATTTTCCCCATCTAAGCAATCTAACAGATCAGAATCTAACAAGGTAAAAACTGACAGAATATATATATATATATATATATATATATATGTGTGTGTGTGTGTGTGTGTGTGTGTGTGTATTCAATGAGTGTGTGAGTCAGTAATCACTTGAGTGATTCTGTGTGTTAAGCATAAAAACAAACAGGGCCATATAGACAATGAGGAATTGTCATGCCCGAACAACAGTGATATTTTATATATATGAAGAGGTTCAGTACAGATACATCAACTGCTATTCTAAGGAAAAACAGAACATACAAGGAATACAGAAGCTAACTATCATCTGAACTGCTGAATCCTATCTTTGAAGTCCTTCGATTTTGATTCAGGGAGTGGCAGTCCATACATTCTGTAGGTGATCTACCTCAGCTTCAGTATCTCCAGAATATCAGCAGGATCATCTTCTTCTAAGCATTTGGCTTCAGCAGCATCTTTGATCTCTTTCTCAATCACTCCATAGTGAACAGAGCCATCTAGTTTCAGTGGGGGAGGCATGATTCTTGGAGCTCGGACTCTGACATCGATTTTGTCTGCTATGGCCTTCTGAACTCTAGCAAATATGTTTGGGTCCATCTTCAGAAGCCATTGAGCAAATGCAATAGACTTGTGCATTTTAGGCCAGTATCTCCAGAAGTAATATATCTTGATGTAATCAGCCTTCAATGACTCCCACCCTTGAGTTATTTCCCATGGAATCCATTCATCAACTCTTGGCCATCTATGGAGTTTGAGGTCAGTAGGCTTCCTGAATCTTCTGTATCTTAAAGGAATATCTGCCTTCTCAAGAATCCTTTGACTTGCTTCTTTCTCAGCTTTCAGCCTCATGGCTTCCAAGTCTGCCAATCTGAGCCTTTCTCTAGCTGCTTCTATTTGCCTTGATTCTTCTCCTCTGTATAGATACCTCTCCATCTGAGCCCAAATTTCTTGCATTTCTAGATCTTGTTGCTTCGAGGGGACATAGGAGGGTACATGAGTTTCTTCTTCTGAATCAGCAGGAGTTGATGATTTATCTTTTGAAGTACCCTGCTGACAAGTTGTCTGCTGCTGTTCTTTTTCCTTTTCTTTCTCCTTGTCTGCCTCATCACTCAGCTTTAAAGTCCTTGGAGGCAGTCTAGGTCCAGACTTTCTACCACCTACTGGAGCCTTAGTTTTGCCTTTGGCTGGCTTCTTCTTTGGCTTGTTGGCAGCCTCAGCCTCGGCAATTTCACTTGCTAGTTTCTCATCCGCAACAATCTGAGCTTCTTCCTCCGGAGTGATGTACCATGTTGGTCCCGAGAGCACGTTCAGGTGTAGAGGGGGGAGGGGGGTGAATACACCTGGAACCAATTTCTCAATTTGAAACACGAACAGTCCTATTCAGGATGGTGTCGTACTGAATGAATTCAACGGACCGGGCATACATTGCTCGAATCGTGTTAGGCAAAGAGATACTGACTCTACTGAGACCTGCTAACTGACTGAGTCAGAATTCAGTATCTTCAGTTGGAGTTCAGTGGTGCGGAAATGTGTAGGCCCAAAACAGTTGAGTGGAAAATGTTTTATCAAAACAGTTTCAGTTCAGAAGAATAAGCAGTTAAGATCGCAGAAACTTAGTTGAATGATCTTAAAGGATAATTTTCAGTATGAATAGTTAAAATCAATGCAACAGTAAATAAGAGAGCAAGCGAGAGATACAGATTTTTAAAGTGGTTCGGATACACAGGATCCTACGTCCACTGTCCCGAAAGATCAGGAGGCTATTTATTATACTGAGTTAGTCTCAGTCAGCTTGTACAAAGCCGCGTCTTGAAATTTATACTGAGCAAGTCTCAGTTTACAAAGGTATCAAACTGAAGCATTTGACTAACTCTCCAACTATGAAGGAGTCCTTTTACAATAAGGATCAGGTTCAAGGATGAACTCCTTCGTCTAAGCTATGGATATAATCGGTTGAGCTTAGGGTTAGAGGGATAGGGAACGAGAGTGTTGCTTCTAGAACGACGAACAGCTGAGTTAAGCTTTAAGTTCTTGTAACGTCGTTTGGATACTAGAGGCTTTGTATATCAATTCAGCTTTGTTCCCTAAGAGCTAGATTGTAGTCTTTCGCTGGAGAAGTGTTCTTCGAGTTCTTGCGGAAGACTTAGGGCTTTTCGGTTCTGCTCGTTTGAATGCTCGTGTGTTTTCCTTTTTTTTTGTGTTCTCGTGTTTTCGTTGTGAGCTTCAAATCTTGAATCATCCCTCTATTTATAGAGAAGATATTAGGAAAGATCCGTTGGAGACGATGATCCCTTTATCTCACTCTTTTGGTAGCTAACGGCTCTTTTGAAGTAGAGTGACAGTGTCCTTTCCCTCCTTTTGTGGAAAGTTGTTGACTTGCAGCTTTAATAGGTATAGGACAGGTGTCTGCTTGTCATTCGTCGAGGTTTACAAAGCAGTAGAGACAGAAAAAACTTCGAGGCATACTGAAGTTGACTTCTCTCTTCCTTGTATTTGACTATGCTGATTGTCTTTCAAAAGATCTGACAGTTCAGAAGACTGTCTGGCCGTTGCTGAGTCTGATCTTCGATTCAGTAGCAAATATGCTGAGATGGCTTTACTGAAGATCAGCTCTGAGTACAGTGAACTACTCCTGCTGAGTTCAGTTCTACTAACTCTATTCAGTATACTGCTCCTACTGAGTCCAGTATCTACTAAGTCTTCTACATCTGGTGCTGAGGCTGATAATCTACTGAACGCCTGAACCAGAGCAGATTGTCTACTGAGTCTGAACCCTCAGAGACATACGATTACAACGAAATGGTTCACCAATCAAGATAGGGTTTTGGGATCTTCAAATCTTCATAGATTCACTCAGAGCATAAGCCTACTGAGCGCGTATCAGTACGGAAGATAGAATCATTTCCCACTAAGTATTACAGTGTTGAGGATAGAATCATCACCCAACAATTTCCCCCTATTTGATGATGCCAAAACCTAACACCATCTATGCTAACTAACACTAAACTAGTCAGAAACAGAGCTCCTTACAATTTTACAAGTAGGTTCAGCGGAGTTGTTCTTCAAGTTCTAGACTAATGAAGGGAGCAGAGCAGGGAGTCAGAATATAGAGACTAAGCATATCCCTGTCTTAAAAATTTCCCTTATTACAAGGAAGCAAATTCCCTTTATATCACAATAACTATTCTGTCAGAATCTTAGCAGCTACTGACAAAGAATATACACAGTGAGTGTGTGAGTCAGTAATCACTTCAGTGATTCTGAGTGTTAAGTATAAAACAGAACATGGCTTATATAGACAATAAGATATTGTCGAAGCCAAAAGAGAGAGAGATATATATATATATATATGATGTGAGAAAGTTTAGTACATTACATCTCTTTCTAAGCGAGGAAAGTTAAAGAAGAATCTAAGATCTAGGAGCGCTTGTACTACTCGATCCTATCCTTGAAATCTTGCGATTGAGTCTCGGGAAGGGGCAGTCCATACATCCTGTAGGTAAACTTCCTTAGCTTCATAAATTCAGCAAAGTCTGCTGGCTCGTCTTCTTCGAGAGATCTGGCTCTGGCAGCATCCTTTACTTCTTTTTCAATCACACCATAGTGAATAGAATCATCAAGTCTTCTCGGTGGTGGCGAGTGCAGGTTCGGGGACTCGGACTTCAATATTCTCTTTCACAAAGATTCCGCATGTAGACATACAAGTCAGGTTCAGTCCTCATCATCCATTCAACATAGGCATCACCCTTTGCCTTGTCTGACCAGAATCTCCAGAAATAATTCCTCTTGATGAACTCTATCTTCAGTGACTCCCATCTCTGAGTGTACTGAGCTGGCATCTACTCATCAGTCCTTGGCCATCTATGTATCTTCAGATCTGTTGGTTTCCTGAACTTCCTATATCTGTATGGAATGTCAGCTTTGGAAGGAACCCTCAGTCTGGCTTCTTGTTCAGTTCGGACTCTGAGTGCTTCTAAGTCTGCCATATGGATTCTCTCTCTAGCAGCTTCAATCTGTCTCGCCTCTTCTCCTCTGTACAAGTACCGATCCATCTGAGCAAAGATGGCTTCTATCTCAGCATCGTGTTCTTTTGAAGTTGTGTAGGAGGGCTTGTGAGGCGATTGATCTTCCGAGTCAGCAGGGGTACTTGATTTTTCTTTTGACATACCCTGCTTCTCAGTGTCCTTCTGTTGTTGTTGCTGCTCCCTATCATCATCATCTTGAAGTGTCAACTGTCTGGGAGGCAACCTAGTCGTTGTTGACTTCTTTCTGCCGCGAGCTGGGGTCCTTTTACAGTTTTCGCTTTAGGCTTGTTGGCTGCTTCAGCTTCGGCTATCTCCCTAGCCAACCTTTCATCGGCTGCTATCTGAGCCTCCTCCTCCTTACTGATATACCTCTTAGTCTTCTTGGAGGGAGGGGTGGGGAGTTTTAAGATCTTCTTACCTTTTCCTTCAACTGGAAGTGGAAGAGGTGCCTCTTCCTCTTCAGAATCCTCCTCCTCAGTATACTCAGCAACCTCTTTGATTATGTTTAGAGGAGTTTGGGTTGCCTGAGTTGCTTGTTCCCTGGATCCTGAGCCACTTGGGCCGATCCTGCTTGAGATTCCAGTGAGATACCCCCGGGCCTCACCGGTCGGTTCGATAGGAGCGGTTGTGCGAACCGAGCTTGCTCCTACCGACCTTGTCTTCGACTCGCTGCTCCTTGGTCTTTTGAGCTTTCTCTTCCCCCTTAGATTTATCCTCCTGGGACTTAGGTACAGTTGTCTGGGACTTCTTTTCCCCGTTTTTGGCATCCGCAATTCCAACCGGGGTAGGAGCTAGTACCTTGGTGTTCAGGCTTTTGTACGAGGCTGACAGCTCATTAAGTCTGGATGGATTTTAGTCAGCGCCTCGTGCAGCTCATTCTTCTCAGTAATCAGTTCATCCTTGTATAATTTGTGAGAATGGTCAGCTGCGGCCTTGAACTCGTTCAGCTTGGCCTCAACCTTATCTTTCAAGGCCGTCTGGATAGAGTTGAGTCTGAGCTCATGGGCCTGGGATATGGTTGTGACAGATTCAGTATGAGAGTTTTTGGTGGCCTTAAATTTGTCAAATAGTTGATTCTGGCCTTCCTGAATCTGTCTTAGCTGAACCTCGAATTCAGTTCTCTGCTTAGCCAGCGCTACAGGAATAATGGTGGAGATATCAGGGGCAGCTGATGATGTCACTGAGGTCCTCAGCCCCTGAATCTCTGCGCTAGTGGCTTGGGCAGTCTCTTTCCATACTTTGTGGACTACTTTGGCAAGGGCACGGTTCTTTGTCCCTTGGCTTCTAAGAGCCTTCGCCATTGCCTTGGATCGTCGGCCTTTGGGGCTGGGCGCTACTTCGAACTTAGATTTAAGCAAGAGTTGTTCAGAAGTACCAACCGCCGACTTCTTAGGAGCAAGGATTGTGAGAGGAAGTTCAGTCTGAGTAGAGGTATCCTTGTCCTGGTGAGTTCCCTCATCAGGCTTCTCAGGGCCTGAATCACGGGGTGGGTCCTGACCATCAAGGTCAGACCCATCTGAAGGAGCTGAGCCAGCGACCTGCTGACGGTCATTCAGCAGGGCCAGCATTGCTACCCTTAGGTCCTCCAGAGTGCCAAGGTCAGCAGGCTGTGAGTAGCCTATCTGCTGCCTTATGATCAGCTCCTCTTCATGCAGTTGCTCGCAAGTGTAGTGAAGAATGAGGCGTAGCTGATTGGGCCACTCCTGGAACCTCAGAAGCATATGGAGTCTGGCCTGTTTGGCAATAGTCACCAGATCAGGGTGGCCAGAAATCTCCGGTATATGCTCAATAATCTCCCGGAATGCTTGAGATAGGATAGCTGAAGCTTCCATTCCAACAGATTCCTGTTCAGACGCCGTCTCCGAATCTTCAATGTCTATCAGAGACGTCTCGTTTCTCGGCCAGGCGGCATGGCCGAGTGGTGGAACGTCAAGGGGGGCTGTCCGGGGGTTTCCGTGTCACCACTGCGGGCTGCTTCAGTTGGAACCCCTTGGTCCACTTCTACTGCCTGTTCAGTGGAGACGGCCCTCTCCACTGACTGAGTCTTTTCTGAGGACTCTGACTCATCAACCAGCTGCATTGGCTGCTGAGCTGAGGGCCCTGTCCCTATCTGCTGAAGGGCTGCTGCCCTGGTTTGGAACCTGACCTTCTTCACGTTAAAATAAGCCTTGTTGCTGTACGTGATTTGGTCATCTCCGCAGAAGTCCTCAATCATTACTGACAGCTTCAGACCATACAGAAGCTTGCCTTTCGCGCTAAGTCTGTAGGAGGCTTTGTCAAATTTCGCAGCCTGGACCATGAATTCACGGAGAAAGAAGTCAGTCCAGTTGATCTTGACTTGGTCATAAATTGCCATCATCAGCTGTATCTTGGGCCTCGAGACTTGATCGAATGAGCCAGCTTGGCTCGTCAGCAGCTGCGTAACAATGCACGCTAGAGCGCAGTACTGAGGCAACATTACGTTCTTAGGGAAGGCAGCTCTGAACGCAGTGGGCTTCCTGCAGAATATCGATAGGTAGTCGTCCACCATATCATCGTTGTACCCAACGGTGCTGACACCTTCAGACGGTAGGTTGAAGCTTATCCTCAGAGCTTCTTTAACTGACATCTGCTTTATCTGCAAAGCAGCTTCGCCGATTATATGGACAGTGAATCTTCCAATGACGTCGCCAGCTACTGAGTCGGAGTTTAGGTAGATCTCAGCAACTTGTCTGGGAAGCAAGAACATCGGCTTCTTGGACAGAAATCCCTCCAGTCTAGATGCCCGAAGAGCGTCAAAGATCTCTTCCATGTAGTCCAGATCACACGCACCGAACTCCATGACTGGTTCGCACCAAACACGGTCTTTTTCAAGAATCTCCTTCATGTTTGAGGGAGCGGTTACTGAGACGTTTGAACTCGCCATTATATCTGTCACAAGAAGAATTTATCAGTATCGAGTTTAATAAAACAGTTAGTATACCGATGCTGAAAAAAAAAGGTTGTCGTGACAGATCTAATAATCATACCAATGAAAAACTGAGCGTTTAAGAAATATACAATTAGGGTTTGCTAGAAAGATCTCAGATTTTTCGGAGTAAAGTATCCTAATGGCGGTTTTTAAGATATGATTGAAAATATATATCTACGTGAAGATGAAGAGTTATCGATCAATGGCCGAGTTTAAACTTGCTTTAAGAGATGAACGGTCAAGATTAAATAGCATATTATAGGTAATGATCACAAAGCCGCCTAAGTCAAAAGCCAGTTGTAACTTGCCTAAGTAGTAACTATGATACGACATGCATTAAATGCGTGGCAGAGTTCAGCATACTTATGCATGGAATGTTGTGCATTAAATATAAGTCGTTAATATTAAATGAAAATCCTTGAGATATTAAATACGATGCTGATTCTGAGCAATAAATGCATATTACAGTTCTATTAGTTACTACTGAGTAGAGATACGCAAACCTGTCAGCTAAACATCGTAGTCCGCTGATACCTCGTGTAGATGGTTGCTGAGTCTCTACGTACTGACTCAGTACTGAGAGTGAACATTCTCCCTTACTGAATGCTCCTCTCCTGAAACCTCTTACTGACTGGAGTCAGTAGGCTCTAACAGACCTAGCTCTACTGAAAGTTCTCTGAATCTGGATTCAGCTAGAGGCTTGGTCAGTATATCAGCCCTTTGATGGTCAGTATGGATCTTTTCCATCCTGATATCCTTCTTTTCGACATGGTCACGAATGAAGTGATGTATGATGTCTACGTGCTTGCATCTTGTGTGAAGTACAGGGTTCTGAGTGATTGCAATGGCACTGGTACTGTCGCAGAAGATTGGCACTTCATTCTGAATGGCGTTATAGTCTCGTAGCTGCTGTCTCAGCCAAAGGATTTGGGCACAGCAACTTCCGGCAGCCATATATTCAGCTTCAGTAGTTGACGTGGCTACTGAGTGTTGTTTCTTTGAAAACCATGAGATCAGCTTACTGCCAAGGAACTGACACGTTCCGGAAGTTGACTTTCGGTCAATTCTACACCCTGCATAGTCAGCATCAGAGTAACCAGTTAGTTCTATATTATCATCAGCTGGATACCATAAACCCATGTCAGGTGTTCCTCTGAGATAGCGGAGAATCTTCTTTGCTGAGTCCATGTGACTCTGCTTTGGATTCGCCTGAAATCAAGCACAGACACCTACAACATAAGTTATGTCAGGACGAGTAGCTGTTAAATATAATAAGGAACCAATTATAGCACGAAATTCAGTTTGGTCTATTGATACTCCCTCCTTATCAAGATCAATTTTCATGTTTGTGTTCATCGGGATCTTGATAGGTTTGCCGGATGTGCAACCGAATCTTTTGATGAGGTCTCGAGTGTATTTTCCTTGATTAATGAACGTCCCTTTTTCAGATTGTTTGACTTGGAAACCGAGGAAGTAGTTCATTTCTCCCATCATTGATATCTCGAATTTGTCTTTCATCATCTTTTCAAATTGTTGGCACATGATGACATTCTTAGATCCAAATATAATGTCATCTACATAGATCTGCACAAGTAGTAGATCGTCTTCCAGTTGAATGATGAATAGAGTGCGGTCTACTGTGCCTTTATGAAAACCTTTCTCAAGAAGAAACTCAGATAGGGTATCGTACCAAGCCCTGGGTGCTTGTTTTAACCCATACATAGCCTTTCTGAGTCTATAAACCTGATGTCCCTGCTGAAAGCCGGGCGGTTGTTCCACGTAGACTTCTTCTTTCAGTACGCCGTTCAGGAATGCAGACTTCACATCCATTTGATAGACTCTGAATCTTTGATGTGTTGCGTAGGCCAGGAATAGTCTAATTGCCTCCAATCTTGCAATTGGAGCGAAAGTCTCATCGAAATCTATTCCCTCAGCTTGACAGTAGCCTTTTGCCACGAGTCTTGCTTTGTTCCTTACTATGACGTTGTTTTCGTCCCGCTTGTTCTTGAAGACCCATTTTGTTCCAATAACATGTTGATGCCGGGGTCTATCAACAAGCTCCCAAACATCGTTTCTCGTGAACTGATTCAGCTCCTCCTGCATAGCTATGATCCAGTCAGCATCTTTCAGTGCATCCTCAATCGTCTGAGGTTCGTCAGTAGACAAGAAGCAGGACTATAAGGCGCTTTCTCCTTGACAGAATCTGGATCTTGTCTTTACTCTTGCTGAGGGATCTCCAATAATCAGATCAGCAGTGTGAGCGTCCAGCCACGATCTACGATGTTTCAGTTCTTCATCTGAAATTTGTTCAACACAGATAGTAGGCGAGTTAGGCATTTCAGTTGTACTATTCTAAGATTGAAGCATTTCAGTAATGAGAATATGATCTACTGAGTCACCAGGTTCAGGGGCATTCAGCTCAGGAACATTAATAGATGTTCCCCCTGAGTTGTTATTCTCAGTAGTGGTCTCAGTTACCTCTGGGGTTTCTTCATCGACCTGAGTTACCTGGGATTGATTCTGTTCAGGAGAATCAATCGGCTCAGCTACATTTACTGCTGGTTGAGATTCAGTAGATTTGTCTTCAGTTTCCTCATTTGAATCATCATCCCAACAAAGCTGGATCTTTTCGACTTTGTCTTTTAGGCTTAGATCTTGTAGCTACTTACTGATGTCCTCAGATTCAGAATTAGAGTTATTGCTCCTGTCTTCAGTAGCAAACTCATTAAAAACAACATAGGGCTTTCCTCCACGCAAAGGGTTCGATAGTTGAATACTCTGAAAGCTTTGCTGACCCGAGAGTATCCTAAGAATACTCCCTGATCTGACTTGCTATCAAAAGTTTTCAGCTGATCTTTCCCATTATTGTTGATAAAGCACGAGCACCCAAAAATATGAAAATAGGATAGAGAAGGTTTCCTGCCGTTCCATAGTTCATATGGTGTTCTCTTATGTTGCTTTGTCAGTAGAGATCGGTTCTGAGTGTAACAAGCAGTATCACTGGCTTCCGCCTGCAATTTGGTCGGGAGTCCCGAGTCCGCGAGTAGAGTTCTAGCTGCTTCTTTGAGAGTTCTGTTCTTTCGTTCAGCAACTCCATTTTGCTGAGGTGTGCGAGCAGCCGATGTCTCATGCTCTATTCCTTCTGCTTTACAGAACTCCTCCATCATAGAATTAAGGAACTCAGTTCCTCTGTCAGAACGGATTTTGACAATTTTGGTGTTCTTCTCGACACTGAGCCTTTTCAGAAGCCTTGGTAACTCTGTTTTGACGTCAGACTTGTTGGCAATGAATATGACCCAGGTATAGCGCGAGTAGTCATCGATGACCACTAAAGCATATTTCTTGCCTCTGATCGTCACTGGAGAGACTGGACCGAACAAATCCAAATGTAGGAGCTGAAGGATTCCATCAGTGGAAGGAGATGGAACAGGTGGATTTTGATTCCTTGTTTGCTTTCCCTTCAGACATGCTTCACACTGAGTGTCTTTGGTGAATACTTCATTCGGCAGTCCTCTTGCTAGAGTGTTTCTTGTTAGTTTGTTGAGCGTCTTCAAGTTGAGATGTCTGAGTCTCCTGTGCTACAGCCACCCCGTTGGGTTGTCGTTCTTCGCTAACAAACAAGCTTCAGGTTTAGCTGAGTTCCAGTCAGCTACATAGATATTCTTCTTGCGCAAACCTGATAACACTGTTTTCCCTGTGGATTTATCAGTGACATCACAAAAACCAGCGTTAAATATCACTCTATTCGAGTTATCACAAAATTGACTAACAGAGAGAAGGTTGTGCTGAAGTCCTTCAACATATGATACTCTTGGAACTTTGGCAGTTCCAATGCTGAGTGTTCCAAATCCTCTTGTGTAGCCTTTAGCATTATCTCCAAACTCAATTCTGGGTCCTTCTTCAGGGATATAATTCTTCAGCAGACCTTTTTGATATATCATGTGTCGTGAGCATCCGCTGTCCACATACCATGGGTCTTTGTGGACCTGCAAAACAAAATTATATTTAGGTACCCTTTATTTTGATTTTGAGTCCTTAGATGTTAGTTTTAGTAACCCATATTTGTTTTACGACCCTGGTGGTCTCAGACAACTTCTTTCCACTTGAGTCAACGTATTTGACCACTGGACTGGTCGATACTGACTTCTTAGGCTTTTCTGGTTCAGGAGTCCGGAACTTCTGAGTTGGTGGACTGCGGACCTTTGCCTTTTGTGTGATTTTCTTCTTCTTCTGACTCTTGGATCCTTTTCTGACTATAGGATCATAATAGTATGATCCATACTGAGCAGGATGTGTCAGCTGAGGAGGTCCATACTGATCAGCCCACTTTGCCTTGCTGGTTCCCCCTTGACTAAACTAGGGTGTTATGGTGCTGGTCTTTTGGCCAGAATGCTGATGTATAGGATGAGGTGCCTTCATCTTTTGTTTGTTCTTGGCTAGAGGGTTCAGTATGTTTGCATTGATTGTCTCCCCTCGAACAAACCTATCAGCAAGTCGCACTTCTGAGTGTACGGGGGCAGATGAGGAAGCACCTTGGCTGAAACCAAGTCCTTCCTTGCAGTGCTTGGGCTTGTTGCTTGCTAGCATAACCTCCAGCTTCTTTTCAGCGCCCATGTACCGCTCAGTCATCAGGTTCCTCCAGATATCATCACTTTTCTTCAGTGTGTCGTGCTCGGTCTGAAGTCCTGATAGTTGTTGCTTCAGTAGACTCAGTTCAGTATCTTTCTGAGTTAAGTCCTTGGTCAGAACTGAGATCTAATTTTCTTGATGCTGAGACTTGGCCATCAGAGAGTTTATCTCCTCCCTGAGTCTCAACACAAGTCCTTCAGAATCAGTAGCAACCTGACTCTCCTGAGAAAGTCTCTGATTCTCCACTTTCAGGGTATCCAACTCCTGAAGAGTCTTACTGAGCTGCAGACTCATCTGAATCTGTTCGTCTAGAAGTTCTTCATATGCTTTATCGACGTCCGTATTCCGTCCCGCTCCCCGAAACAAGTGTTGTGTGTGCAGTGTGAAGGAGAGTTAAATAGTTCATGAGAGTTTACCTCATCCTCTTCTCCTGCCATTAGACACTTTTCAGCAGTTTCTTCAGTTTCAAGCTCTAGGGCCATAAAAGTTGCTTCATCATCGGATGAATCCATGAAGGATTTGACTTCCTCTGAGTCGTCTGAGAGTTCACCAGCTATGTATGCTTGTCTCTTCTTGGTGAATTTCTCTCTCCTTGCTTTTCGTGCTGCTCGTTCAGCACTACTGAGCTCAGGAGAGTCATACTGATAGTGTCCTGGCTTCTTGCAGTTGTAGCAGGCAATGACTCTTTCTTCTTTGCTTTCGCTGTTTTTTGATGGAGCTAAGTCATCGCTCTTTCTGCATTCAGAAGTATGCGAGTCAGGAGTGCGTTTAGGCATGTATTCAGACTTACCTTTCGATTCTCGATAGGCTTTAGTCACTTTTCTGCGCCGCTCCTTTTCCTTCTAATATTTTACGGCAAGCAGTGCGTACTTCTGAGCGAGACTTCCTTCTTATATATCGTTGAGTGAAGGTTCAGTCTTACTCGACGCAGGAGACGCTGTGCTGACTGATGCTTTGAAGGCATGGTCAATTTTGGTGTCAGCTTCAGCTCGCTGGTTTCGTTGAGGTCTGTCAAACTTGAATTCCTCTGCTTGAAGTTCTGAAAAGATATGGTCAGGAGTAACAATATCTAAGTCAGAATGTCGTAATAATATAGCAAAAGGAGTCCAATGACCGTCTGGCAGTGCCCTCAGTATTTTGAGATTCATTTCTCGGTTGGAGAATGTCTTTCCCAGCCCGTTGATGGAGTTCTTCAGATTTGTGAATCTGATGCTGAGATCTTCTATGGTGTCTCCGGGCATGAGAGACAAACTCTCCAGCTTTTGGAGTTCCAGCGCAAGTTTGTCGGCTTTGATCTTCTGAGTCCCCCGACTCAGTAGCGCTAGAGCATCCCAGAGTTCCTTAGCTGTCTTACATTCCTGAACCCTGCCAAGATAAGAATCACTTAAGGTGGTTAGTATGGCATTCCTGGCGACTCGGTCTAAGTTATGAAGTTTCTTCTCCTCAGGGGTGAAGAGACTTCTGTCCTTGGGAATCTTCTTTTCGATCACCATTCCTCCTCCAGCTGTTTGATCCTGAGTTACGACACTATCTATCATAGGAACGATAGGTCCTTCCTCAAGTACTTCGGCCATACTGTCGTGAAGGGAGGTCAGATGAGCCTCCATTCTGACCTGCCATACACCATAGTTCTCTACTGAGAACATGGGTATCATCCTTATACCTGACATATCAGTCATGATGAATAATGATACGAGTGTAGAATGATATGCAGTGAAAACGTTTTTTCGGATCCGTTCAAATAGACCAGTTTTAAGATAACAATAGTCTTATAGAACTCCTGCTCTGATACCAATTGTTGGTCCCGAGAGCACGTTCAGGTGTAGAGAGGGGGGTGAATACACCTGAAACCGATTTCTCAACTTGAAACACGAACAGTCCTATTCAGGATGGTGTCGTACTGAATGAATTCAGCAGACCATACAGCTGTTCTGAATCGTGTTAGGCAAAGAGATACTGACTCTACTGAGACACCGCTAACGGACCGAGTCGAATTCGGTATCTTCGGTTGGAGTTCAGTAGTGCGGAAATGTGTAGGCCCAAAACAGTTGAGTGGAAAACGTTTTATCAAAACAGTTTCAGTTCAGAAGAATAAGCAGTTAAGATCGCTGAAACTTAGTTGAATGATTTTAAAGGATAATTTTCAGTATGAACAGTTAAAATCAATGCAACAGTAAATAAGAGAGCAAGCGAGAGACACAGATTTTTAAAGTGGTTCGGATACACAAGATCCTACGTCCACTGTCCCGAAAGATCAGGAGGCTATTTATTATACTGAGTTAGTCTCAGTCAGCTTGTACACAGGACAAAGTCGCGTCTTGAAATTTATACTGAGCAAGTCTCAGTTTACAAAGGTATCAAACTGAAGCGTTTGACTAACTCTCCGACTATGAAGGAGTCCTTTTATAATAAGGATCAGGTTCAAGGATGAACTCCTTCGTCTAAGCTATGGATATAATCGGTTGAGCTTAGGGTTAGAGGGATAGGGAACGAGAGTGTTGCTTCTAGAACGACGAACAACTGAGTTAAGCTTTAAGTTCGTGTAACGTCGTTTGGATACTAGAGGCTTTGTATATCAATTCAGCTTGGTTCCCTAAGAGCTAGATTGTAGTCTTTCGCTGGAGAAGTGTTCTTCGAGTTCTTGCGGAAGACTTAGGGCTTTTCGGTTTTGCTCGTTTGAATGCTCGTGTGTTTTCCTTTTTTTGTGTGTTCTCGTGTTTTCGTTGTGAGCTTCAAATCTTGAATCATCCCTCTATTTATAGAGAAGAGATTAGGAAAGATCCGTTGGAGACGATGATCCCTTTATCTCACTCTTTTGGTAGCTAACGGCTCTTTTGAAGTAGAGTGACAGTGTCCTTTCCCTCCTTTTCTGGAAAGTTGTTGACTTGCAGCTTTAGTAGGTATAGGACAGGTGTCTGCTTGTCATTCGTCGAGGTTTACAAAGCAGTTGAGACAGAACAAACTTCGAGGCATACTGAAGTTGACTTCTCTCTTCCTCGTATTTGACTATGCTGATTGTCATTCAAAAGATCTCACAGTTCAGAAGACTGTCTGACCGTTGCTGAGTCTGATCTTCGATTCAGAAGCAAATATGCTAATATGGCTTTACTGAAGATCAACTCTGATTACAGTGAACTACTCTGCCGGAGTTCGGTTCTATCGACTCTATTCGATATCTTTGCTCTCGCCGAGTCCAAAGATCTCACGAGTCTTCTACATCTGGTACTGAGGCTGATAATCTACTGAACGCCTGAATCAGAGCAGACTGTCTACTGAGTCTGAACCCTCAGAGACATACGATTACAACGAAATGGTTCACCAATCAAGATAGGGTTTTGGGATCTTCAAATCTTCATAGATTCACTCAGAGCATTAGCCTACTGAGCGCGTATCAGTACGGAAGATAGAATATTTTCCCACTAAGTATTACAGTGCTGAGGATAGAATTATCACCCAACAAAAGTCTATCAACTAAAAAACATGAATACTAAATCTAGTGTTTGCTTCTCCCTCTCTACTCTTGAAATACATGGAAACATAAATAGAAATTGGATCTTCAATCGTCTTCTTCTCTTCGGCGGAACTAGGAAAGAACGGCGCACGAGATTTTGAAGTTACAGGAATGATAGAACGAGAAAGAGAAATTTTTCTGATGTCGTAGAGAGGTCTAAATTTCATGCTCCTCCCCTTTAAATAGAGCTGCTCCTTGATCAAGATTGTATCTAGGGTTTCGATTTGGATAAGGAATGATTTTCCTAAGATTGATCACCCTCTTTCTTCTTTAATTTTCGGCCAAATCTCGACCAAAACATGCCATTCCTTCTAGAATTCGCTTTGCCGCCTTGTTTCCACGTCACACATCGTGTAAGCCTAAAGTTTTGCAAGAGTGCCAACAAATACGCTTCGCTTGTGCAGTTAAGAGACATTCTAGACAAAAATAATTAGGTACGCAATTGACTCATAAAATCTCCTTACACATAAACTATACCCGCTCTCGAGTATAAGAAGAACAAAATATTAGTACCTAATTATTTCGCCCTTCCCCAAGACTCAAGACACAAAACAAAAGACATGAAACACAAGACACGAGCTAGACATGACAAAAAACAAAGATGAAAAGAACGAACGGACTCAAAAATGAAAACATGAAGCAGCACCAAACAATTCTAAATTTTCCACACCAATTTACTAGCCAAGCAATGTCAAACCATGTAATCATGATCCCATCAAGAGAGTAGACAATACAAATTTGCAAACTAGGCACACATATATCAACTTGGTCAAAATCTAGACCATGTGGATCTCCTCAAGATTCGCTCAACACTCAACTAATCTAGGTCCGTTTCAAGCCACTCAAACAAAATTAATCCCCGCAATCACGATAAGAGATCGTCACAATAGCAATATCAAGGAGGTCTTTCTCATCCGGTTGTAATTAGGCTTAGGACTTAGACAAGTTGATGTTGGTAGGGGTCCTAGGGATACTAACCTCCATCTAATGTGATAATATGTTATGCATGTCAAACTCTCTCACTTGTGCAGTTAAGACAGATCAAACTCCTACCACTTAAGAAAATTAACTTCCATGCTGCACTTCAATACTATCTACCCATACTCTTTTTTTTTCTACCACGTTTTTTTTTCGTGGCATATGATTTCCTTTTTAACACAGCGGGCACAAACTGTCTTACTCTGCTTATCTAGAGTAGTTTTTACACTTAGACTTTTATTCTATCTGTTTTTCTGTAGTACTTCTAGACTGGGCAGGCAGAGGACATGTGTAACAATCCTCCAAAATATAAATATCAAGTACAAGAGAGTTCGTAAAACAAGCAATAACATAGGTTAAGAGAAAGTTTAAAAGGCCTTGGCTATACTTTTACTAACTCAAATCAAAGAAAATCGGTCAAGGCTCAAATTGGTTCAGTAAGGTATAATGTCGGGTTGGAAATATTTTATCGCGGCCGGGTGGCTAAAAATCCCTAGTGTCTCCTATCATTTATCACAAGTGACTCAAACATATTGCGACTTTGCGGATAAACACTTAAAAGGATGGAACGAAGTGTCATACTTTAAGGCTCAAATCTAATTTAAGTGAGTGGTTCATAAAATTCGATCCAACAAAGTTTATTTTTCCTCATCCCAAATTACATACACACATGTGCCTAGATCTACTTTTCACAAAGACTACAAGCAAACATACTGAAAATTATAACACAAATAAGACATGCTTGATCATAGAAAATGATGCTTCAAAAATTGAAAATTTTGGCATGCTTCAACACAATGCTTCGACATAAAATACCCCCCTCCTTACACTAAAACTTTGCTCGCCCTCGAGCAAGAGAGAAAAGACAAAACAACGAGAGAAGACATTACAAAATAAACACAAAAATACCCTTCTTACACTTGATCTCTATCAAGTGTAAGAACAAACTAAAACAAAAGACTGAAGAAAAGAAACACCCCCCCCCCGGTCCTTACACTTGATCCCTATCCAGTGTAAGAACAAAAAAACACACAAAAATAGACTCAAACATAACATAAAAATGAAAAAAAAAATTGGGGAAGAAAGTCACCGGTCACCTCGCTTGGGCAAGCGAGGCAATCAGCTCATCACAGTAGGGCGAATGAAAATTGTCGCGTAGCAGCTGCATCTAAGTGAAGTCATCACACTTAGTGAAGAATCTGAAAAAGAAAACACACCAAGCATAAAATCAAACGGAAACAAATCAGGAAATAAAATAACGAAAATTACTAAAAATGCGGGTTGCCTCCCGGAAGCGCCTCTCTTTTCTGTCTTCGTCAAGACCATCTTTTAAGATCAATTGTGTGAAGGGGTGGACAATGTATTCTCATCCATTGCCTTAATCACCCGCTTCAATCTCTTTCCACGATCTTTATACCACTTGAAATCTTTAAAGGCCTTCTTCCGAAATTTTTCCTCACACATGGTTGATGGCCTATCCACTTGCTGCATTGACACACATGACTTATGCTCGACTTGGGAAGCTGGGAAGATTTGTGATTTTGGAATAAGGTTATAGCTGGCCAACACGAAGGTAGTATGCTCCCTTGTTGTCCCTTTCTTGTCTCTTTCAGGTTTGTGCTTCATTTCTGAAGTGGGTAGCTGGTCATTAGAACACAATTGCATCTTGTAAGCGTTCTTCCTAGGCAACTGAGACACACTGCTGACAGTCGCCAATTCTGGAGTTGCATATAAGGCCAAGATGCTTTCTCTGATCTCCTCGTCCCTCATATCCTTGAGATCTGATTCGGTCAGCTCTTGAGTCAAGGTGAACTCCATCTTATCCTGCATCACATACGTCTTAAGATATTCTTGGACAAAGCTTTAAATGGAGTCATTAGATAAAGAACTTTCATTTTCATGATCAAAGGACCTCTTAAGTGTTTTGGCAATGTGATGATCGTAGATTTCATTATTGTATGAAACACTTTATGTCTTTTATAGTTTTTATGAATGGTGTACCCAATAAAACGCCCACAGTACCCTCAACTTGCCTATCATTAATATCTAAAACATAGAAATCTGTCGGATAGATAAAATTTTTAATTCTGACCAAAATGTTTTCGAGTAAACCTACCGGAGCAATGCATGACCTATCTGCTAATTGAATTATCACCTTAGTGGACATTAATTCAGCTCCAGTTAATTGATTATATACGGACAATGGCATAATATTAATGGACGCTCCTAAATCGCACATAGCTTGCTCAATCATAACATTACCCATCAGACGAGGTAGTGTAAACAAACATGGGCCAACACACTTAACGGGAAGCATCTTTTGAATGATTGCTGATACGGAGTGGTCCATCACAACTTTCTCGGATTTTGGGACTTTTCCAGTGATAAAGTGCTTCACGAACTTCCCGAACTTAGGAATTTTAACTGCCTCAAGGAAGGGAATGTTAATCTCCAATTTCTCGAACAATTTGAGGTAATCCATGTACTCCTTGTTCGGTGTACTCTTCCTTTCCAAAGCTTCTGGGAATGGTGGAAGAAGTAGATTTTCAGACTCCGCTTAACAAGTCTGAACTACCTCCTCATCCCGTTTTGGTTCAAGACCTTCACCATGCTACTTCTTTAAGCCTTCTGGTGGTATGGGTTGTTCTACAGCCTTCCTCGTCTCTGTTGACTTCTCTGAGTGTCTTGTCTGTACAGTTCGGCCAAGTAATTCCTTCTCGCTGCGCAGTGTAATTTGGTTGCAGTTTTGGGCACTCGGATTAGGCTGTGTTCTTGCTTGTGAAGATAAACTCCCTGGACCTCCCTTCAGATCTTGGAGTGAACTTGCCAGTTTGGATACTTGCTCGGACAGATTTTCCAAAGTAACTTGTTGGTCCATCTTCAATTTTTGCATCTCTTCCTTCATTGCTTGGATCACATTTTGACTTGAGATTATCTCCTTCTGCATTTGCTTCTGATATGTAATTTCTTCCTTTTGAGAAGCAATCATCTCTCCCACAAATTCTTCAAACGAAGAGGATCCCTGGTCTGCCTGGCCAGGCGATGGACCTCGCTTCTGATATATTCGATGGCGAGGAAGCTTGTATGTTTGAGAAGGTTGTTCAGCACAGTTTGTACTATTAGTAGGTGTTTGGTACAAATTGTCATAGCAGTGGATGAGTTGTTGTACTTGACTTTTTGGAAATTCCACTCGCTTGTGCAGTCGGGCACCATTCTCTCCATCTGTTTCCTTTTTACCGCACAAACTTATTTTACTTACATTAGCAACAACATTCGGATTAGGCTGAGTCTGAGCTGGAAACTGTCCTTGAGAATTCTTCATCTCTTGGATTGTAGAATTCAGCTTAGTCATCTGCTTGGCCAGGTTATCCATAGTAGCTTGTTGGTCTTTCTTCGTCTGATATATCTCCTTCTGCTTTTGTTGTTGAAATGCAGTAGTGTCCTTCTGTGAAGAAACCATTTTGGCCAAAAGCTTCTCCAATGGGCTCTGCTGCTCTGGTTGGGCAGGCAGAGCACTTTGCAATTGAAACTGCCTTTGGTGTGGGAGTTTATATGGCTGCTGAAAGTTCTGCTGTTGTGGAGGGTGGTAGGGCTACTGGAATTGCTATTATGGAGGTTGTCTTGGTTGAAATTGATCTTCGGGCTGCCTCCATCTAAGGTTCAAATGAACCCTTTGTTGCCCACTACAATTTTTGGCTGCGTTCATTTCTTCTCCCGAACATTGTAAGGATGTGTGTCCTTTCTGGCATGCTCCACATGTGTGATCAACAATCGATTGGCTTGAAGCAGAAGTGTTCTGCTTAAGCAGTAAGTCTAGGTTATCTTGCAACTGGCTGAATTTGGCCTCCACTTTCCTGTCAAATTCGTTCAAATAGTCGGATTGAGACCAATTTACAGCTTTCTTTGTCGTTCTCGGCCCCTTGTATTGCGAGGTAGATTTCGTAAGTCCTTCAATTATGTTTCTTGCATCTTCATAGATACTTGTTTGGAAATTCCCTTTTAGACCGATATTGACCATGACTTTTGCTTCGTCGGTCATACATTAATAGAAGATTTATAAAAGTTCCACATCCGAGTAGCCATGATTAGGACAACTATCGACAAGTCGTCCAAATCTCTCCTAATATGCATCGAAGGTTTTGTTAATTTCTTGACCAATCCCGAATATCTGCTTCTTAAGCACATTCGTCTTTGATTGCGGGAAATACTTTTTCAAGAATACCGTACGCATTTGGGCACATGTCGTGATTGTATTTGGCTTATGACTCCAGAACCATGCTTGGGCTCCATCTTGAAGTGTGAATGAGAACGCCTTGAGTTTTGATGCGTCCAGATTGCCTTGCCTGTGCAGGTTACAGACTTGGTTCGATCTCTCTAGCAACAACGAACGAAAATTAAAGCTTTGAACGAAAATTAAAGTCTATCAACTAAGGAACATGAAAACTAAATCTAGTGTTTGCTTCTTCCTCTCTACTCTCAAAATGCACGGAAACGTAAATAAAATTTGGATCTTCATTCGTCTTTTTCCCTTCGGCGGAACTAGGAATGAACGACGCACGGGATTTTGAGATTACGGAAATGATAGATCGAGAATGAGAATGTTTCTGATGGCATAGAGTGGTCTAAATTTCATGCTACTCCCCTTTATATAAGGCCGCTCCTTGATCCAGATTGTATCTAGGGTTTCAATTTGGATAAGTAAAGATTTTCGTAAGATAAGTAAATATCATATATTTCCTTATCTATCCATTTTCTCACCCTCTTTCCTTCCTTCTTCTATTTTTGGTCAAATCTCGGTCAAAACATGTCATTCCTTCTAGAATTTGCATTGCCCCCTTGTTTCCACGTCACATGCCAAATCAGCTTAAAATCCTGCAAGACTGCCAACAAATACGCTTAGCCTACGCAGCTATGAGACATTCTAGGCAGAAATAATTAGGTACAAAATTAACTCATCACCTACTTGGGGGAGAAGGAGACATTTCCGATAATTATCAGCAACAACCTAACCTAGGAGGACGAATCTTAGGTTATTGCAGTTCTGAAGAAACACAAGACTGCCATTGGGTGGACCTTGGCAGACATCACTAGGATCAGCCCAGACGTCTGCAAGCACCACATTTTGATGGAGCCCAACAATAAGCCATGCAGAGATCCACAACGCAAGCTGAACCCAAACATGAGGGAAGTCGTCCTTAAGGAGATTCTAAAGCTTCTGTCGATGGGAATCATGTACCCAATATCAGATAGTAAGTAGGTTAGACAAGTGCATGTGGTACCCAATAAGGAAGGAATTCAATTAGTGGAAAATGAGAAGAAGAAACTTGTCCCTACGCGCCTAGTCACTGAATGGCGCATGTATCGCAAGCTCAAAAATGCCACCAGGAAAGATCATTTCCCCCTACCCTTCATTGATCAGATGTTGGAGAGGTTGGCAGGACAATCATATTTTTGCTTCCTGGATGGCTACAACGGTTATTTTCAGATACATGTGAGCCACGACGACTATGAAAAGACAACCTTCACTTCTCCCATTGGCACCTACGCCTACAGAAGAATGCCTTTTGGGCTATGTAATCACCTGTGACATTTCAGAGATGCATGATGTACATGTTCTTAAACATGATCGAGAAGTGTATAGAAGTTTTCATGGATGATTTCACTGTCTATGGGACTTAGTTTGATAACTGTCTAGATAATCTGGACAAAGTCTTGGCCATATGCGTTGAGAAGAACCTTATGCTCAACCACGAGAAGTGTCATTTCATGGTTAAAGAAGGCATCGTGCTGGGCCATATAGTGTCAAAAAAGGGGATAGTTGTTGATAAAGTAAAGGTAAACCTTATTTCTCAGCTACCGTATCCTACCAATGTCAAGGAGGTCCGTGGATTCCTTGGCCATGCAAGATTCTATCTTAGATTTCGTAAAAGACTTCGCCAAAATAGCAGACTGGTCCAACCTACAGATGGTGTCCCCATTCGAGAAACATTTCCAGAAGAACACCTATATTAGATCAAGGAAGTCCACAATGTGAGTATAGCAAGTCCGCCCTTCTGCCCAGAAGTAGTGTACTGCACTACAGTTGGCCGAATGGGCAGGCTTCCCTGGTACGCTTCAATTGTCAATTTTCTTACCTTAAAGAAAACTCCACCCCACTTCACGCGTGCGCAGTCCTTTAAGCTTAAGAGTAATAGCAAATACTACTTTTGGGATGAGCCGTACTTGTGGAAGGTCGGGGCCGATCAAATTATGCTGAGATGTGCCCCTGAGTCTGAGCAAAAGAGTATCTTGGAGCATTGCCATACCCTTGCATGTGGAGGTCATTTTGGAGCTAAAAGAACAACCAGAAAGGTTCTGAACAGTGGGTTCTTCTGGTCGTCTCTACAGTGAGGCTCCTACAAATTCAGCAAGAGTTTCCATAGATGTCAAATGACAAGCAACATCTCCAGAGGAGACGAGATGCCCCAGCAACCCATGCGATTCTGTAAAATCTTTGATGTTTGGGGAATGGATTTTGTGGGACCATTCCCTAATTCATTTGGAAACTTCTACATTCTGCTGGTTGTGGACTATGTTTCCAAGTGGGTGGAAGCCGAGGTGACCAGGACAGATGACTCCAAGGTTGTCTCAAGCTTTTTACAATCTCACATCTCCAGCAGCTTTGGAGTGCCCAGGGCAATTATCAGCAATCAAGGGACACACATCTGCAATCAGACCATTGAGGCTCCGATGAAGAAGTATGGAGTCTAACACCGCTTATCAACGCCGTATCACCCACAGTCAAATAGCCAAGCAGAAGTTTCTAATAGGGAAGTTAAGCAGATTCTGGAGAAAACCACGTAAGGATTGGAGCCTTCGGCTCGATGATGCCTTGTGAGCATACATGATCACTTACAAAACACCTCTTGGGATGTCTCCCTACATGTTAATTTTTGGAAAAATATATCATATGCCGATAGAAATAGAGCACAAAGCCTTCTGGACAGTCAAGCAGATGAACATGCATCACGCCCAGTGTGGAGAATAAAGGAAATACCAACTACAGGAATTAGAAGAACTGAGATTGGAGGCATATGATGTGGCTAGTTGGTACAAAGATAGCCAAAGTTTGGCATGATAAGAACATTCGAGGGAAGAGTTTTGAAGTCGGACAACTCGTGTTGTTATTTCAATCAAAGCTCAGGCCTTTGCTTGGGAAATTGAGGTCCAGATGGATAGGGTCGTTTAAGGTCAAACGTGTCTGGCCAAATGGAGCCATGGAGATCGCAGGATCGTTAGTTGCCCAGCCATTCACCGTGAATGGAAATAGCTTGAAGGCTTACCATGATCGTAGCCAATTGGAGGAGATAGACTGCATGTTCCTTCAATGCCCACCTTACCTCTAAATGCTTAGAAGAACGTCCAGCCGAAGACGTTAAATTCTGGCGCTAGAGGGCAAACCCCTCATTTCTGAACTTTCTAAGTGTTTTGCCTGCTCGAGGGTGGCTTTATTCGTTATTTTATTATTTATTTTAAATTATGTATTTTGCTATTTTGCTTTTATATTTTCTTTTTGGCGGAAAATGCAGGAGGGTAGTTAAGCAAAGGAAAAGGAAGCGAGGGACTTATTTGCAAATAGCGAAAGACGTGTACTGTAGAAAGGCGGAGGGGCCTAAATGTAATTTTTGGATAAAATTAAACTAATCTTATTTCGACCTACAAAGGCGAAGGAATGCGTCTGCTACTGTTCATACCGTCACATCAAGACACACGCACTCGTTCAAATCCCGCTCATTTCTATATTACAACTACTAAGAAACCCTCATTCTCTTCCTCACCATTTTCGAACCCTCTCAGAAACCTGCAACATGAGTACATTCTGCTACCTTTTCAACCATGGCCACAAATTAAACCATGAAATGCAAGAAGAAGAAGCGCCTTCACAAAGGAGAATCTTCCTCCGCTGCAGCAAGTGAACATCCACCGGAGAAGCCACACCTCTTTTCTGACGCCGGCGACCAACTACCACCAACAGTGGTTGTTCCTGACACACCAACATCTACAGCCGAGCACCACGATGAGTGCCGCCATACAGGGAAGAAGCATCGTCGTATACATTTCGATGAAATTTTTGGACCACCTTCAAGCTGCCATCTGAAGCGGCACCGCCTTGTGAGACTCGCTCGCTACCGCCCTCGAAGGCCGTCGACTGTCACCGTGATATCATATGCTCCAGAGCCTTCATCCCCTCTTCCCGAGTTGACCCCTATTGCCGATGAAGAACCACCATCCAAAATTGCTGGAGAGTCGAGCTCTGTCACCATTGCAAAGCCACCGATCGACGCCGTTGAGAATGTCGAGATACCATTCTCTCCACCCCATTCATCACGAGTACGTTCACTCGCCGATTAACCTCTCTGATTCTCCACCAGCGGAGGAGACGTCACCTGCCAACCCGCAACCTTTACGCTCCTACCCTGGGATGGAAGAATTCAACCTGCATAAGCATGGAATAGAGGTCGCCTTCTACTTCTAGAATCCACACCTCTTCTTAGAGGATGGAAGGCGGATAGTTGAATTCAATTCTAGTGCGGAACTGAAGGCGCTAAAGCAGTTCACGAACACGAAAATGTTTCAGGGAGGGCAAGAGAGAAAGAGTTATCATCAGGTAGACACTTTGATCCTACTATTTTACAAAATTTGGGCATACATGACGAGTTCGTAGAAAAGTTTGAGACCATAGGCTGGTCATGGTCGTTGCATATTAATAGTGTATTTTCGCATGCTGAGATGTATAAAGAGTTGCTGCCTGAATTCTGTTCATCTTTTAGAATTGAAAAGTTTGAGTCTGTGTATGATACATGCATAAGTTTCAACATTTTCAATGTCTGGTATAAGTTGAGTCTAGCTTAGTGGAACTTGTGCCTTAGTATCATTCCATCTGCTGTTAGTCTGCATGAGCCCTACTTGAATGATTGTGTGGCGCCCCTAATGAGATCCCCTGTTACAAGAAACCTCAGCTGGTCTGGTCACAGTTTACCCCTGGGGTTGGTAAATTTTGGTCCTCATAGTCTTAAATCTACCCTGTCCCAGACCATATCCTTAGAGTTTGAATCTCTTTATCACTTATAACCTTTCTCGCCGCTGCACTACTTACTCTAAAGTGTCTTATCAAGAATTGTTTTTGATATAGTGGATGAGGGAGGGTTATAAAATTGATCTAGGGTATTGGATAGCAAATGGGTTTGCTGAGATCTCATTGAGGCCTACCAACCATTTCTCTCTCTGTCATTTTCTGTGGAATTCTCAACAAACATTTTCTTCTGCAAAGTACCTGTCAGCTCAAAGACATTCCTCCTCCCAAGCCATTTAGCATGCATCATCTTAATTGAGCTAAAGTAGTCTTTCGTAGAGCTAACAAATCCTACAAGTTTGTTGAGCCGAGAGTTAAAACTCCCGAGCCATACCATAGCTGCAGGAGTCTCTTATACTATGGCCGGACCTTCCGAGGTACGCCGCTTAAGGAAGACCAATCATCAACTGTAGAATCAAGTCTGCCGCCTATAGGCTAAACTCAACAAACTGTAGAGGAAGCTTAGCGAAATGACCAAGAGCAAGGAGATTGCAGAAGAATCCGAGGAGATCCCCACATATGATAATTTAGCAAAAGCAGAACAACCTACCAAAAGTAGTGATCAGAACCTTGAAGAAGAAGTCCTAGAAGACAGTCCGTTGGAGAATGATCTTCCAACTGAGGAAGACACTGACACTGAACCAGAGCCCTCTGAAGAACATGTTGATTCTGAATTAGAACCAGGAGAGATCAGATGTGACCCGACAGAGTCACAAGAGGAAAGTGACTTAGAGCCTGGGGAGATCAGGGCCCTGCCACAGCAGAGTCATAGGAAAATGAACTAGAGCATGGTGAAGTACCACACCCAGATATTCAGATTGAGGAAGAGAACACTGATATTTCCGAAGTGATAAGGCTGAGAAGGAAAGCTAGCCAATACCCACTAAACAGAACACTAATGATGGAGTTAAGGAGGACACACATGCAGATGGTCAGCCCGAGGGCACAGATGTGCAAGTGCTGAGCATGAGGAGGACATTCAGGTTACTGCTCAACCAGAGCAAGAAATTCACACCGAGCTTATGATCGAGAAGGAGTCTTAGCCAGATGTTGAGCCTAAGAAGGAGTCTTCTCAGTAGGAAGCCATTGTTCGCCCAAAACAGATGGCCATTGTGGTAGCCGCCCAAGGCTCCAGTGCAGCAGAGGATCAGCTGCCAGCTAACACTGATCATTCAGCGGCCCCTGTAGAAGATAAGAGCAGCCCAATTGCCGCCACTTCTCCGTCCAGTCCTCCTCCATCAAAGAAGAAGACCACCTCTCCCACTCCTCATGCCAGGAAGAAACCGAAATTCTGGAATATGCCTGAAGCCAGGAGGGGAGCGGTTGGTGCCAGCTCAACTACCACCTCCAAGAAAAGAAAGTCATCCAACACTCCCAAGCCCAGCAAAAAGACACATAGCGCGGTCAATCCGCGCGCCAAGTAAGTGGATCTGATCCTCCCCCAGATTTTAATTTTTTTTTTTTTTTTGTCTTTTTCTTTTCATTGTTTCTTTCTTTTATGTGTGTTTGTCTGTTTCTCCCTACTCTCCTTGAGGGCAAGCAAGGTTCAAAGTGTGAGGAGGGGTATCCTTATGTATTTGTTACTGTTTGTTTCTATTTGTTTGTATTCACTTCCTCCCACTTTAGAGATGAGCTCTAAAGTGTGAGGAGGTTTTTTCCCCCCGTTCTGTTGCATTTCCCCCAACCCCTTGATCTTGTCTTGCTTGAGGGCAAGCAAGGCCCAAAGTATGAGGAGGGGGGATGCATTTATTTTATGCATGTGTTTGTGTGTCTTAGAATGTCAGCCTTTGTTCTTTCTGCCCAGATTTTACATCTTCCCTACTCTTGTGAATTTTTTTCAAAACTTAGCGAAATCTCTTTGTTGAGCATGCGAGAATGTAATTTTATTTCCGAGGGACTTATAGATGAGAATAGGAACGATGAATAAGGGCAGGAATAGGTCTTAACATAAACCCTAGGCAGTCATATTCGAGCCTAAAGTTGAGCAGCCTCAACTCTTTCCTTCATGAGCGTAATAGGTTTGCAAAGTTGCTATATTGCCATATCACATGCATCGTATGATAGGAGGCATTAGGGAATTCCATTTGAGCCTAAATTCTTTCCAATCCGACCAAAGAAAAGATCCAGTGAACCCAGATTGTGCCTTGACTTGTTGTTTCATGAACTCACAAAAAGTTTTAGCCAAGCCTTTCTGACCTTCCTTTTACCCAGTTGTGCATGCTTGTTTGTGAACCTTAGAGAAAGTTATCTAGACGAAAAATCAGAAATTTGGGTGTTGTGCGAAAAAAGAGAAAGAAAAGATGTTGCCTGAAATAAAATTCCTTTAAAAAAAATCTGAAATAAAAAGAGAAGGGGAGAAGAAGAAGAAGAAGAAGAAGAAGAAGAAGAAGAAGAAGAAGAAGAAGAAGAAGAAGAAGAATAAATCTAAATATGTGTTATACCTCCCCAGTTTGCTGCCTTATACAAAATTGCACACGCATTTTGCTTCCATATGTTTCTGTTTGCACACTACATTTCTATTGCCTATTGTTTACAATGCATGCATGCACGAAAGTTGTGCTTAACTAAAGAAGCTTAAGACACTACAACAAATCATTAATTTAGTGATGGATTTAGTGACGGATTTTAATACGGGTCACTAATTTGTGACGGAATTGTGACGGATTCTTTAATTAAGATATAGTGATGGATTAGTTACGGAAATATTAATCATTGTTAATGACAGACATATTCCATCACCAAAATAATTTTATTTTTTTCATTTTTCCTCGTGACGGAATTTATCCGTCACCAATTTTTTAAAGCAGACTACACTTGAATAGTATTGGATATATCCGTCACTATCTAAAATATCAATTTATTTTTTTAAAAGAAATTCGTAGTGACAGAGTCATTCGTCACAAATTAATACATGTCAAAATAATAATTCTATTATGATTGAATAGTGACGGCTATATTTGTCACTAACTAAAATATCGATTTGTTAATTTTATTAAAAAGTACTCCCTCCGTCCCGCTATTTGTGGCTCACTTTCCCGAAAGAGGTGTCCCGTTATTATTGGCCACTTTCCTAATTTGGTAAAAAATTATTATCATATCTTCTACTATATCATTTCTTTTAATCCTAAATACTTATCCATCTCTTTTAATTTGAAAGATTTCATATTAAATAATATATATACATAAATCTTATAATATTTCTTTAATTAGTTAATTATAACCATTTATATATAGAGAGTGTTTAATGTCTAAATTTTTAATGGGTTTTATTATTATATCATATTTATGATATGTTATGTAGTTATTCCGTTAAAAGTTTAATCGAATATTTGCGAATATCGAATTGAATATCATTGTTTATATTCATATTTGAATAATAATCGAATCGAATCAAATTAAATATCTATGTTCGAATTCGAATATCAAAATTTTAAATATGAATACCAAAAATTAAATCGAGCAAAAATGTTTCAAGCTTTTTACATCCCTTTATGTGAGAGATAAAAATATCAATTTGGTAAATCAAAATTCAGTAAATTGTAAAGTGTTTCAAATCCTGCACTTTCTTTTGTGGATTGACATCAGGCTACAATAATTCTTTATCAGACTTTTTTTTTGAAATATTTCTAGATAACTATTCATTAAAATAATGAAAAATCTAAGATCTTTTAATTCAAATTATCATTCTTAGATGAGCAATAATAAATGTAAAATGTATGAAAATTAGGATTATATAGAATTTAGTGAATAAGAGAATAATTCTTATTAAATCACCTCGTGAGGAAAAAAATATTAAGAAAAATATTATATGAAATTTCTCAATAATATCTTAAAATCCTAATAAATATTCTCAAGATTTCTTAAAAGATTCTCGTGCATCAATTCGAGTTAATTAAAGTTATCTTTACTATATTTTTGGTCTGCAAATCTTATATTTATCTATTTAATAAAGTAATAAAATATTAATTCCCTATTAAATAAAACAAAAACTACGCCCTAGTATATAGAAAGAAAAAACTACCCACAATTTCCTCACAGTAAATTTTCTGAGTGCGAAGAAATTTCGCGAAAATCTTTGAAACCATACGCTTTTCTCCTCCGTCCAGCAAAAATTCTCCTTCACTTTCCGGCGAGTTCTGTCCTTCAAAAATCGGGTGAGTTATCTCCCTTTCCATGTATTGCGTTTGTGATTCAGTTTTTTTACTCATATTAGATTTTGCAGTTTTTTATTATTTGAAGTAAATAATTCCACCAGCGACGTTACAATCTGAGTCTACTTCCTTCTGTTTTTGGTTTACTTGTTCTTTATTAATATGTCAATGGCTAATTGTGGTGTCTCTCTCATATGTGTATCGCTCTTACATAAGCGAGATGGTGTATTGAATTGGAAATAACGAGATGCTCGATCTTCATTCGTTGTTGAAGTTATAGCCTAATAGGTCATTATGATGGTAACTGCTATAGGAAAGTGATAGAACCTCTTTTTTGTGTTGAATTGGCATGCTTCATTAATCTGAGACTATCTAAAGAAGATACCATGTTTCTTTTCAATGCTATAAGTATTTTGGATTCATCTTGAAATGCCTTTGTAATTATTTGTATCAGAAACTGTTTGTTCCTTGGGTTCCTATTTGCGAGTCATAAAATTATTCATAGGGGAAGATAGAGACTAAAATCTGCGGTGCCTCATAGATTAATTCAAGGATCATGTTCGTTACTTCAATTGTATTCATTTCTGTTATTATTTCACAGGCTCTTGTTTGATTGCGCATCTATCTAGGTTATCACTCTTTCTCTTATGATAATGAGTGAGAGTGGAAGATGAACAACTAAGTTTATGGTTAAAGCTTTAGTGATAGAGCTTTTTTATCTAATTATATACATGGATTTAGATGTGATATATATGGTTTCTAAAAGAATGAAAATATTTTTGAACTACCTTCTGAATGATCTTCTCTCTACCCAGAAGAACACAAAGAGTATTATGGGGAAAAATCGTTAGAAAAAAACGTGTACGTCATAGTGGAATATATTATATGTTCTCTTTTGGTTTAACTTTTTATATGACTCAGCTTCACTATACTTGTGAGATAAAAAATTCTTGCTTAACAAATTGGCTATTTTATGTTGATTGATTTAACTATGTGCCCTGCCACTTCTTAAAAAGTGTTAACAACTTAATAGTTAGAATAAATAAGACAATATTTGTCATTTGATTTCCTAATTTCTTATTAGGATTTGAAAATCAAATTTAGCCTTCTCCCGATACATGTCATTTGATTTCCTAATTTCTTATTAGGATTAGAAATAATGAGTCGTGATTGGATGTACCAACAATTTCATACAAATGATACTATTACGGCCGAATTTGAGGCGGGACTTGAAACTTTCATAGAATTTGCAAAGAGCCAACCTCTGTACATGGATGGCTATAAGATCAGGTGTCCGTGTCGGAAATGTGAAAATATGAAGTATTTAAATGCGAATGAAGTAAAATATCATATTCTAAATAATAGGTTTGTTCGGAACTACCACGTTTGGTGCTATCAGGGGGAAACAGAAGTACGGACGAACGAGAGAGAGAGAAATAGATATAGATATTGGTGAGGGCGAGTCTAATACCTACCACACAATGGTGATGGATCATGCGGGTCCTCACATTAACGTTGAAGGAAGTGCTGAGGAAGAGCCAAATGCTGAAGCACAAAAGCTTTACGAACTGTTGAAAGCTGCAGATTATGAGTTGTGGCCTGGTTGTCGTACTCATTCACAGTTGTCATTCATGGTTCAATTAATGACGTTGAAGGCGGAAAATCAAGTTTCAATTAGGTGGTAGAATCAGATGACAAAGTTGATGAAAGAAAGTCATCCTCCGAACAACTTGGTACCTAATAACTTCAACGACACAAATAAACTTCTTTGTGGTATGGGGCTTCCTGTGAAGCATTTCGACTGTTGTCCAAATGCTTGCATGATCTACTGGCGATATGACAAAAACATTAGATAGCTGTAAGTTTTGCAACACATCACGCTACAAGGATAGCAACTCCGCAAGCAACAGTAAGAAACAAATAGTAGCTACGAAGATGACTTATTTTCCCCTCACTCCACGACTACAACGATTATATTCATCTAACGCTACGGCAGAAGATATGCATTGGCATGCTTCTTCACTTGATGATGGAGTTATGAGTCATCCTGCAGACTTTCCAGCATGGAAGCATCTTAACTCGGTTTTTCCTGATTTTGCTTCCGAGAATCGTAATGTCAGATTAGGCCTTTCTACTGATGGTTTCCAATCATTTGGACAATCCGGAAGTCAATATTCCTCGTGGCCGGTTATTGTCACACCATATAATCTACCACCCGGTATGTGCATGAAGGAGGAGTTCATGTTTCTCACAGTCGTCGTGTCGGGGCGACGCAACCCGAAAGACAAGTTGGATGTATTTCTACAGCCTTTGATTGAGGAATTGATCAAATTGTGGGAATTTGGTGTTACTACATTTGATGTGTCACTTAAGCAACACTTTCAGATGCGAGCAGCCTTGTTGTGGACTATTATTGACTTTCCCGCTTATACTATGCTGTCGGGGTGGAGTACAGCTGGGAGGTTAGCTTGTCCACCTTGCATGGAACGAACCGACTTGTTTAGGTTGGAGAAGAGTGGGAAGAATTCATGGTTTGACAATCATCAAAAGTTCTTGCCACCTGATCACCCATTTCGAAGAAATAAGAGGGCATTTCGGAGGAACAAGTTGATTACTAATGTTGCACCAGATAAGAGATAAGGAGTAGAGATACTTAGAGAGATTAAGGAATTGGGTTTTGTAAAAGTGACAGAGGACTATGATGATACAAACAAATATGCCTCCAATCCCGAGACAGGTTGGAAGAAAAAAAGCATATTTTGGGATCTTCCATATTGGAAATTTTTGTTGATTTGTCATAATTTGAATGTCATGCACATTGAAAAGAATGTATTTGATAATGTGTTCAATACTGTGCTTAATATCACGGGGAAGATGAAATGTTGGTCCTGAGATAAACGTTCAGGTGTAGAGGGAGGGGGTGGTGAATACACCTGAAAACTTTCTCGACTTAAAATGCGAACAGTCCAATTCAAGAGAGTGTCTGCTGAATAAATTCAGAAAACCAGGCAAGTTGTTCTGGATCGCGTGGACAGAGTGACTGACTATACTGAGGCCTGCTAGCTGACTGATGTCAGAATTCAGTATCGCTCAGTAAGAGTTCAGTAGCGTGCAGAATAGTGTAGGCCCGATTCAATTGAGTAAAAAATCTTTATATTAAAACTGTTTTAGTAGATTAGTGCACTCAAATTAGGCTTTGCTGAAACTCTGTTGTGGATTTTGTAAAACGGTTTTCAGTAAGATCAGTAAATCAATGCAACAGTAAATGAACACAGCGATTTTAAAGTGGTTCGGATACCAAACAATCCTACGTCCACTGTCCCGAAAAGATCAGGAGACTATTTTAATAGACTGAGTTAGTCTCAGTTGGTTTATGCACTGGACAAACACGACCTTGAAGATTATACTGAGCAAGTCCCAGTTTACAAGGATCAAACTATAAAGTTTTACAAACTCTCCAACGATGAAGGAGTTCTTAACAATAAAAACAGTTCAAGATATGAACTCCTTCGGATCTAAGCTATAGATATTTCAGTGGAGCTTAGGTTAGAGGGAAGGGAACAAGAAATGGCTTCTAGAGTGATGAACAATGAGGAATAATCTCTCTAGGTTCATGTTCAATCACTTGGATACTAGAGGCTTTGATTCTATTCAACTTGGTTCCCTAGAGCAAAGATGTCGCCTTTCGCGTTGAGTGTTTCTCTGAAGTTCTTGTGGAAAGCTTGTAACTTGTTCGTTTATTGCTCGTAATAGCTCATTCTTGTGTTCATATTCTCCAATTTGATTTTCCCTCTATTTATAGAGGTGAGCTACGGATAGATCCGTTGGAGAGGAACTGTCCACGTGTCACTCTCTTTGGGTAGCTAACGGCTCTTTAATGAATCGCGCAGAGTCTTTTCCTCCATTTCAGGAAAGTAGTTGACTTGCAGCTTTTACCAGAACTTTGACAGCTGGTTACTTGTCATTGGTCGAGGTGTAGAATGCGGTTGAGACACACAGACTTCAAGGCAGATACTGAAGCTGACTTCTCTGATGTAAACAACCTCGGACAACTCTACTCATTTAACATAGAAGATCATCTGACAATCAAGGAGACTGTCAGGCCGTTGCTGAGTCTGACCTGGGATTCAGTAGTATACTCTTGCTGAGTCCAACTCTAGTGAAGGTCGACTCTAAGTTCAGTGAACTGCTCGTGCTGAGTCCAGTTCTACTGACTCCTTTCAGTATGCTGCTCCTGCTGAGTCAAGCACTACTGAATCCTTTCAGTATGCTGCTCATGTTGAGTCCAGCACTACTGAATCTGAACACCTCTCAGTATATTGCTCCTGCTGACTCCAACATTACTGAGTCTTCACTCCATGGCACTGAGGCAGATAGTCTACTGAGGGATCAGCAAACAGAACTTCTGAGCCTGGACCATGCTGAAGGAAAGTCTACTGAGTCTGAAACTCTCAGAGACTAATGCATTACTATTACAACGAAATGGTTTACCTATCAAATTAGGGTTTTGGAATCAGCCAAATCTTCTAAACAATCTACTGCTGAATCATCTCCCAACACGAAAGATACACCTAAGTTTAGAGAAGAGCTTGATTTGTACTGTTACAGAATAGAATTGAAAAAGCGTAACCCAACGGATCGAAACTATCCAAAAGCAAGTTACATGTTGGATAGTAAAGAGAAGAAGGAGTTGTGTGAATGAGTCAAGGGTCTTAGGTTTTGATGTGAAGCGATCAGAAGATGGCAAGAGATTTAATGTTCGACGAGGGCGAGAGAAGATCGACGTAGTGGCATGGCGTGGCGTTGGATGTTGCATGGCGTGACGTCGGCGTGCTTGAATCAACAATATAGTTGTTTTATATTATTATTATTTTCGTAATGTTGGGCTTATTTAATTTGGGTCTTGTTTTATTTTGAGTCAATAAGTTTGTGGGCTTCCATCTTATAAAAGGAGATGAGAACCCTAGTTTTTAGTAGGCTTGATTTGGAACTTGTTTCGAGCAAGATGGGACGTCTTGATTTGGACGAATTCTCTTCGAATTCGTTGGACCGTTTTCTTTTCTTATTTGAATTATAATTTCTTAACGTATTTGTTCTTGGTCTGGGATGTGGAATCTATATTTATATTGTGGCAATTTGCTTGTGCGATAGTTAGGGGATTGATAACATGGAAGAATTGTGATATCGTTACCGAGAGAGTCCGGAGGAAGAATTGTGATATCGTTGCCGTGAGAGTCTGGTTACGTCAATCAACAAAATTGGGTGAATTAATTTTGTTTGCACCAATTCAATTTTGTTTCCATTGTGAAACTTATAATAATCATTATTGTGCATGCGAGATAATTTGGATCTCAATTTGAGAAGCTGCGTGAGTCTCCATCAAGGGCTGCAGCGAGAAGAAGAAAACTGATTTCATTCCTTGTTTATTTTCGGTTTTCATCAGTTGGTCCGACCTGCCGGATCTGACAGTGTATGATTTCAAACGAGAGCCAGTCAAAATCAGCAATCAAATTCATGGCGAAGTGTGTAATGACCAATGAGCAATTCATGGGGTTGGGGAATGCCCGAGATCCAGATAGGTCTAAAAATGATAGAGCATTTATTATTTTTGATACGATTCAAATGATTAAGGAGTTGATCTCTGAAGTTGAAAGATTAAACTCCGAATATGTTGCACTCAGAGAGGAGTCAAGTGAGCTGACCCAGGAGAACAATGATCTCAGAGAAGAAAAGACATCTCTTAAAATTGATATTGAGAACCTTAATGGGCAGAACTTATAGAGAGTTAAGACCGTGGACCAATGGGCTGGAATGGACCACTCTGTTATGATTCATCCACTACCAATTCCTTCGCGAATTCGGGAGGATATTTCAATGGATTTCATTTCCGGTCTTCCGTCACCAAAGGGAAATTCTTGTGTTTTGGTTGTGGTGGATAGACTGTCAAAGTATGGACTTGTTATCCCACGTCGTACTCCGATCACGGCTCGTTGCGTGGCTACTCGATTTGAGTTGGCCTATGGACGTCCGCCGCCTAGAGGGATGAGGCATTTGTCAGAGGAATGCCGCATGGCCGCGGACTCGGATGTAGTGTTGTCCCGGGATGAATTTGAGAAGCAATTACGGGTGAATTTAGAACGGGCACAGGATCGAATGCGGAGAATACGGAATCAAGCAAATAAAAGTCGTCGTGGAGTGAAATTGAGGGTGGAGGATCATTCGGTGGAGCCTACGTTATCGAAATCGCTAGATTTTGAATTCGGTGACGTCTTTGATCCGGAGAAAGTGTTATGTGTGCGTGATAATGTGTATTCTCATGGTCGGGTCCGAGAGGTGTTAGTTCATTGGAAAGATCGAGGAGAAGAAGAGTCTATGTGGGTGGAATTAGAGGAGTTACGAAATCAGTTTTCGGATTCCCGCCTTGAGGACAAGGCTGTTTATGAGGGGGTGGAAGTTGATGTGAAGCGATCGGAAGATGGCAAGAGATTTAATATTCGACGAGGGCGAGAGAAGATCGACGTAGCGGCATGGCGTGGCGTTGGATGTTGCATGGCGTGACGTCGGCGTGCTTGAATCAACAATATAGTTGTTTTATATTATTATTATTTCATAATGTTGGGCTTATTTAATTTGGGTCTTGTTTTATTTTGAGTCAATAAGTTTGTAGGCTTCCATCTTATAAAAGGACATGAGAACCCTAGTTTTAGTAGGCTTGATTTGGAACTTGTTTCGAGCAAGACGGGACGTCTTGATTTGGACGAATTCTCTTCGAATTCGTTGGACCGTTTTCTTTTCTTATTTGAATTATAATTTCTTAACGTATTTGTTCTTGGTTTGGGACGTGGAATCTATATTTATATTGTGCCAATTTGCTTGTGCGATAGTTAGGGGATTGATAACGTGGAAGAATTGTGATATCGTTACTGAGAGAGTCTGGAGGAAGAATTGTGATATCGTTGCCGTGAGAGTCTGGTTACGTCAATCAACAAAATCGGGTGAATTAATTTTGTTTGCACCAATTCAATTTTGTTTCCATTGTGAAACTTATAATAATCATTATTGTGCATGCGAGATAATTTGGATCTCAATTTGAGAAGCTGCGTGAGTCTCCATCAAGGGCTGCAGCGAGAAGAACAAAACTGATTTCATTCCTTGTTTATTTTCGGTTTTCATCAGGTTTCCAGACGGTTATGTCTCGAATATGGGTAGATGTGTCGACATGAGGAAGTTAAAAATATTTGGAATGAAAAGCCACGATTGTCATGTGCATGCAACGCCTTCTACTTGTTGCTTTTTGCAAGCTTCTCCCAGTGCCTGTTTGGAAGGCAATCACATAGTTACGTTTATTTTTTCGAGACTTGACTTCGAGAAACTTAAAAACCAGTTGAATGAGAATATACCACTTACTCTCTACAAGCTGGAGCGCATCTTTCTACCGAGTTTCTTTGACTCAATGGAGCATCTACCAGTACATTTGGCTGATGAAGCTCGTCTTGCTAGACGCGTACAATATCGATGGATGTACCCATTTGAAATGTATTTCAAGTTGAACTTTATTAGATAAATATGCTAATTAGGTGACTACAAATGTTGTTGTTTTAAATAAAACATCTTGTAGGTATTTACGAAAGCTGAAGAATTATGTAAAAAAACAAGGCACAAGTAGAAGGATCCATTAGCAATGGGTACCTAGTGGAAGAAGCATCCACATTTTGTTCCTACTATTTTGATGATCATGTGAGCACGAGAAGGACGATTATGCCACATAACTGCGAAGCTGAACCTGAATTGGCAGAGGATAAGGAGGATCCAGATAGACTAGAGATATTCAAACCAAATGGTCGTACTATTAGCTTGATGTCAAAGAAGTATCTACTCGAAAAAGAGTACAATGTTGCACATATATATGTCCTCCTCAATTGTGATGAAGTTACGGAGAAATATCAAAGGTGAGTTTCCGGAGCTTAATAAAGTTACTTTTGAGTACGCTATTTCATTTCTAATCGTTAATTGTAAATTTTGAAGCTTGTTTATAGAAGAGTTACGATCTGCAAATCCAAATATATCAGATGCTGCTTTAGATACCAAGATCTCAAATGACTTTTCAAGATGGTTCAAAACATATGTAGGATCTTTTCAAACTCTTAGATTATAAAATACCCGACAGCATATTAAAATCATATGTGTAGGTCAATTCTCCTAATGGCAATGAATCGAACAAATATGTTCGTGCCCTTGCACAAAGACCTTTATCTGAGATTAAGACATATCCTGGATATGTTGTAAATGGGTACAAGTTTCATACTGTATCGTACGGAGGACATAAAGCTACTTCAAATAGCGGTGTTTGCAGTTCTGAGCAAGATTATTATGGGCAACTTATGGAGGTTTGTGAATTGGAGCACCCTGATCTACCAATAAAGAGAACGATGTTATTCAACTGTAAGTGGTTTGACCAAACAGCCGCAGGGACTTCAGTACATCCAATTTACAAGTTGGTTTCTATAAACATGAAGGTAAGTATATTAGGTACGAACCTTTTGTCCTAGCATGCCAAGCGAGTCAAGTCTATTATTGCTCATATCCGAGCATGACTGAAGCTAGGAATAATTGGATGGAAGCATGTACAGTTAGACCTCGATTCAAAGTAGAAGTTCAAATCGCATCATCTAGTTCGACTTTAGATCCACCGTTTCAAGAGTGACGTGATTATAGATGACAATCCAACACCAGTTCATCCGCTTGGTAGAACAATAGAAATCGATGAAGAAGATGATGAGTGTGAAAAAGATGAAAATCTAATTTCCTCAAAAGATGAAAATAATCAGTTTGATGACGAATAGTAGAACATTCACAGGTTTATTTATTTATGTTTTCATTGTTTTTTTATAATTTATATTGAAACGAATGAATCAATCTGCAAAAATGGGTATCAATAATTCTCCTAACTTCTTTTTATATTGTTTTAGATATGGCTTCTAGAGGTCGCGGTGGACTTAGGACGAGCTCGACATCTTCTAGGGGAGGCGCCTCATCAAATTCGAGTGCTCGTGAGAGTAGACAAAATTTTCGTGATAGTACAGATACTCCATTAGAGGAGGAGGAGGACGACGACATAATCAACAGAGGAGCCACAACTGGCAGGAGTCTCATCATTGAGAGAGATGCGAGGGGGTTTGTTTAACTAAAGAATTAATTTAGTTTTTACTCTTTATTAATTATTGATGTTTATTTGTAATTTAAATTGTTACTAAATTTATGTTTCCTACAAATAGAAATATGAAACAAAAGCAACAGATGGCAAGTGTAATAGTGACCTCTTTCAAGTTGAGCGAACCCGACTAGGTACACATGGTGCACGACTCCAAAATCAATTCAGGATGCCTACTTTGAAGATTACCGAGTACTAATTAGTGTTCTTTATTATTTTATCTTTTCATTATAATTACTTCAAAAATTTAACCTGTTAAACACTTTTAAATAAATGTAGAGAAGCGGTTTTATTGGCTAGATGAGTGGGAGGATGAGGTAAGTGAGCATTCAACAAGAAGGCAACTGAACGTTTCCGTAGTTGGATGCATAAAATAAAGAGTGAGTTTTAATTTAACATTTGATTGTTTTAAACCTATTATATTATGTTTCAAGTAATCATTTAATAATATGTCGTGAATAGAATGACGTCTTGATGGAAAGGAAAAATCGAAGTATATGACCGAGGAGTAGGAGTCTGTGCAATTACTGGGATGACCCAAAGAATATTCAGAACTCTTAGATTGCAGGGAGGTGTAGGATGTCAGAGCCCTAAGGGCCAGGTACTGGAATCAACAAGCATAGGGGAGGATCTAAATTCGCTGACATACGCGCGCAGGAGCTGGTTAGTATTTAACGTCTAAATTTAGTAATATTATTTGGATATGTAAAATATTTTATATAAATAGGCTGACGAAAAGGGAGTACCTGTAGAGGATATGTTATATGATGTTACTAGAAGCCTTCATGTGTCTAAGGATGGTGAATATATGACCCAAAAGGCTGCGAGTATTTTTGTAAGTACTGCTTCAACGATGTAACTAAATTATTGCTAACGTGTTGTAATTATTAATTACTTATGCATTATTTATTTGTGAATAGTCTCAAGTTGATGAGATCGCCTCACAACGAGAAGAAGATGCTCATAGGAGTCATATATATAGAGGTGTGTGGAGGTGGGCTCAATAAGAAACAACGAATATTTGGCCTTGGTGGCCTTGCAAAAAGCCTATTGCAAGATAATGAATCGTCGAGGAATAGTATAGGTCAGTTGGATCTTAATGAATATTGATTTCTTCTTTTACATTTTCTCACTATACTTGTATTGAATTGTGATAAGTACGATAGCCCGAGAGTTAGAGCTGATGACTAGAGTGGATGAGCGAGTGCACAAATAGAGAATGATAAGGTTGAGCAACGTGCAAGGGATTAGGCATTTGGATATGTAAAATATTTTATATAAATAGGCCGACAAAAGGGGAGTACCTGTAGAGGATATGCTATATGATGTTACTAGAAGCCTTCATGTGTCTAAGGATGGTGAATATATGACCCAAAAGGCTGCGAGTATTTTTGTAAGTACTGCTTCAACAATGTAACTAAATTATTGCTAACGTGTTGTAATTATTAATTACTTATGCATTATTTATTTGTGAATAGTCTCAAGTTGATGAGATCGCCTCACAACGAGAAGAAGATGCTCATAGGAGTCATATATATAGAGGTGTGTGGAGGTGGGCTCAATAAGAAACAACGAATATTTGGCCTTGGTGGCCTTGCAAAAAGCCTATTGCAAGATAATGGATCGTCGAGGAATAGTATAGGTCAGTTGGATCTTAATGAATATTGATTTCTTCTTTTACATTTTCTCACTATACTTGTATTGAATTGTGATAAGTACGATAGACCGAGAGTTAGAGCTGATGACTAGAGTGGATGAGCGAGTGCACAAATAGAGAATGATAAGGTTGAGCAACGTGCAAGGGATTAGGCAATTGAAAAGAAATTAGAGGCACTCCAACAGTTGATTGCAAACCAGCATAGACGAGAGGATGGCACCTCCTCTTCCCATGGTTGATTATTATGTATTTTTTGATACATTGGCATTATGAGCACATGCACATTTTTATATTTAGCTTTGTTGTTTAGAAAATTTCTACTATTATCTTTACATCTACTAAAAATTAATGTTATTGGTATGTAAATTGCTTTCAAGTGTGTATTGTCTCAATGGTTTCGTTCAATATTGTGTTTTTTTGCTTTTATGGAATTGGGAATTAGAAAATAAAATATATTCTACTAATAATTCTAAAAAATAGTGACGGAATAGTGACAGAAAAAAGTAAAAACAATAGTAAATTGGTAACGGAATGGTGTTGGAAACTATCCGTAACAAAATGGTGACGGATATTCCGTCACAACATAATCGGTTTTTCTCCGATACGACTGAGCAAATAGTGACGGACATTCTGTCACAAAAGGGTGACAGACCAAATCTATCACTATTTAGTGACGGACTGTCCGTCACCATACCGTCACGAATTTTCCATCATTATGTCCATCATTATGACCGGACGACGTGACCTCAGTAACGAATTTTCCATCATTATGTTCGTCACGAATCGGTGACAAAAGCTATATTCTGTGACCAAATATTTAGTGACGAAATTATGTTGACGGAAAAATCCATCACTAATAAGCAAATTTTTGGTAGTGAGACCAACTAGGACAACCCCACCTTTGCAAAAATTTGTTCATGATACCTAGTCCCATTACAACCTGAAAAGGAAGACCACCTTGATGAAGCATTTTTGATTGACACAATATAGAAGCTGAGCGAACATAGTATAGTTGAGCGGCTGTCCTGGATTAGTATAGGGGAGTGTTGAGCGAACCGTGAGGAGGACCTTATTACTTGCCTGGGTTTTGACCGTTTGGTAATAATGTTCCTAGGTTTTGAATTCATAATCTATGCTCTACAAATCGAGAATTTCTATGCATGCTTCATCAGTTTTTGAGTCTGGGCATGTTGTAAATCTTGGGCAGTTTGACTGGGATGAATGTTTTTTTGTCTTTTCCTTTCTGTTTGTGTGAGTCTGTTTGCATGTATATCTGGGGGAGCCTGTCTTGAGCTACAATCTAGGCTTTGAAATTCTCTTCGTACTTGAGGGCAAGTATTGCTTAAGTGTGAGAAGGTTGATGAGCCAAGATTTGTAGCTCATTTATCTATTTAATTCGTTTGTTTAGTGTTGTAAAAATGCAGATTTTTAGCTTAGAATATGAGAAAATGGGAGAAAAGAGGATGCAGCTGGTGTTGGAAGGCTCTGGGCCAAAATTGTTGAAATTGTCCAGAATACAAGAAAAAGTGCCTGAAAAGAGGCCAAAATCATTTCAGTATCCACTTGGCCGGAAATATGAAGAATTAAGCTGAAGCATACCCACAAACCCGGCCCACAACTTCTTGTCAAACTCTGGCGGGAAGTAGACTGCTAGAAGCTACATCCTAGGCCGACTTTGACCAGCAGATCATACTTGACAGAGTGTCCTCCCACCTACCAATGCAGATATTTTTTGAGAGCTAAAAGAGAGAGGAAGGGAGCTAATCGATCATCATATTCATACTTATACTTCAATAGTTAGCTGAGCTCGCTCTCTTCCTCTGAAAATACTTCAAAATTCGTCATTAATGTAATTCAAGAATACTCTTTATATTTCTGCCTAGAATAGCTCGAAGCTCTCCCTAGGAGAACACTTCATTTTATATATGTTATTGGTTAGCTTTAATTTCATCATTAAATATCAGTCTTGAATGGTTGCATTTATTTCTTCATGTTTGTTAACAAGCTTCTTTAATATTTTCAAGTTAGTTACTTTATTTATTCACTGCTTTCTATCTTTATCACCTTTAGAATAATGCTAACTTCTTTTCCTGCTAATATACCAAGCTTTTAGATCCAAGTGCCTTCGATTTCATACTATGTTATGCTTTGCCATTTATAGTTAAACATTCATGCTAGTTTCTTACTGTTTTAGGAAAGTTTATTATTCCAGTTATAGTTCCTAGATCTACTTCATTTCTTACTTCTACATGCTTAGTTTCGTGTCATTAGTCAATATGTATAGCTAACTCCTCAGATCTGGCCGAGGTAAAGAGGCACCATCCCTAAGAATCCGTGAGATGTGAAAACGTGTTCGATAATTGGTATAGTGAAGGTTTTAGTTGAACTTGGTTTGAGATAGTTGAGAACTGCTTAGATCTGATCAATCTGGGTAGGTAACCATCTTTTTGGGCAGACGTAGACTAGCTCGGTTATCTGCTTTGAATGCTCAACATCGGTAGATGCCTTGATCTTGTTTCCTTGTTCTTAATGCTCCTTAGTGGCTCCCTAGTTATTGCTAAACAAGGTAGGGTAGTCACATAGGTATGGGACTGTTTCTATGCTCAACATGGCAGTCCCAACTTAATAAAAGGAATGGATGCCCCTATGTTCAACACAACGTCCTGGCCAGATAACCTTTACTAAATTGATTCACATGGTAATCTATGATCGGACTGGGGGGGGGGGGTTGAATTACCTTGGCTGGATTGCTTTTATAACTTGTTATTTTTCTTTCAATTATTGTATGTTACATTGCTGCCTAGTTTTAAAACACCTAAAGTTTATGGTGGCTACTAGCCAAACTCTTTAGGTCAGTAAAGATAGTCGCTTAATCACCCGTTCCCTAAGGTTCGACCTCTTTCTTGCCGCTATACTTGTCCAGTATAGTTTCTGTGCAGGTGTTCTATAAATTTATTTATTTGCCGAGTATTTGTACGATAGAAATACCCGCGCATCACCATCACAACCAACACATCTACGCATCAGCCGAGCCATTTCCTCAAAAATATTAAAATGATATGGATGAGTACAACTATTCAGTGGAAGATATACACATTTACCAAAATTATATATCACACCGATAAGATATCGAAAATTAGATCATGGAAAGAGATACTCGGTCACACAGACCATAACCTTGTCATACTGCCCAATTCCGACCGATTTACATAGAGGATCTAATTTCGATTCTACGACCCAATTCTGACCTAATTTCATAGAGGATCCAATTTCGATCCTACAGCCCAATTCCGGCCGATTTACATAGAGGACCCAATTTCGATTTAAGGGTCCAAATTCGACCCATCCTTTCATTTCTGTCATAAACACATGAAATATCGAACACAACATATAATAAGATAAACAGTAACATTCCCCACCTTACCTTGACTTGATGAAAATAATGGATATCAATGTTTAAGTCATGTGCGTTTGTCCTAAATATTGAAATTATCTTAATGACTCTTACATGGAATGTCATGCATGCATAAAAAATTTCAATAATTCATAAATGGACATAGATCAGAATAATCAAATAATGTATATTATACATAATGTACTTATTAACATGAAATTTTAACGGTTTCACATAGTAATAAAATTAAGTATATATATATATATATATTAAACATAATCTTACTTTTATTGACAATTCATTCGTGCATTTAGTAAGTCAACAATTCATGAAATAAATTAATTAAATCATAAAAATTGTCCTAAAAATTATAGATCTCGAGCATGAATAATATAATACATATTCCATCAAAATAAAAATTATTATGATCAAGAATTCATTTAGTAGTAACATGAAAACTTTTGATTTTCAATATACATGCACTTTGATTAAAGATCTGGCACATGAAAAAATAAATTAACAAATAAATAGTAAACGTAAGCTATAAATTCTATATTTTTAACATAAATGACCTAACATATAGTAAATTCCATTAAAATTTATTATGGTCGAAAAAGAACAAAAGAACACCATGAGAATAATTTATTTTACAAACTCATATACATGTTGAAGAAAATTGGAAGGTTACGAAAAATAATTATCATACTTATAAAATTCTACAAAAATAATATTGTATACTAGACATACCCGGTCCCAACAAGTGATCGACTCATAACAGGATCAACTTCCTTTTCTGATTGATGAGTGTAAGGGTCACAATTGGTAACAAATAGTATCCACGATTCAATACCTGCTACCTCACCACCACTTGGATTGTTCGACAATCCAACCAAAGCCTACATATTATTTTGTGTCGTAATAATTCAATGATTTATCACATGGCATAACACACATTTATACTCTGTAATTGGCTGTCTGCATCTTTGTCTCTATCTAACATAACCACTCCCTATTATATATCCGAATATGCATGACATTCTGTAGAAGCTAAAGTCTCAAATAAGTAAAATTGAGTTGAATTTGTATTCCCAAAATGATGTACATTTCATGGTCGAGGGACAGCAATTTTGTTGTCAAATTAGGTCTCTCACTAGTTTCACTTGTACTTGCATTTATGCTTCTTCACCACAGACCTTCTGATTTTTCTACCCAGAATAATTTAGTAATATCCAACGCAACTTCTATCAACGTTCAAGGAAATGAAGAAGCGTGCGATCTTCTCGTGGGAGATTGGATGGCTTATGATGCAGAGCCTTCTTACAGCAGGAGCTGCAGCTTCATTACAGACCATCAAAATTGCATGAAAAATGGGCGACCCGATTCGGATTATCTTCACTGGAGGTGGAGGCCCCGCGGCTGCCAACTGCTGCGCTTCGACCCTCGCAAGTTTCTTGAGCTGATGAGGAACAAAAGCTGGGCCTTCATTGGGGATTCAATCTCTCGGAACCATGTCCAATCACTCCTCTGCATGCTCTCAACGGTAAATTATTCATTCTTTTTGTTGTAGTATTAAGATTATGTATGAAACGGTTTGTAATAGTAGACTAAAACTATTAGGTGGAAGAGGCTATTGAAGTTTACCATGACGAGGGCTACCAAAATATAAAATGGCACTTCCCATCATACAACCTCACTGCATCAGTTATTTGGTCTCCTTTTCTTGCTAAGGCCATCATTCCTCAAAACATGTACGATCCTTCTGCATCCGAAATCGATCTGCATCTCGACATACTCGATCCCACTTGGACCGAGCAGTATAAAAGCGTTGATTATATCATCTTCTCCACTGGTAAATGGTACAGCAGAAGTTCAATCTAATACGAGAATAACACCATATTAGGCTGCCATTACTGCCCCAAGAGGAACTTCACCAACATCAGTTTCGACTCTGCCTACCAAAGAGTCATCAAGAGTGTGTTTGATTATATTACTAACTCAAATCACCAAGGCTCGATCTTTTACCGAACTACTAGTCCTGATCACTCTGAGGGAGCAGACTGGTCTAGTGGTGGAACATGTAACAGAACAGAGCCCGTCAAGGAGGGCGAATTCAAGCTGAGTTGGCTGGACAAGACTCTAAGAGGCATAGAATTGGAGGAGTTTGGAAAGGCTTATGTTAGAGCTTCTGAAACTGGGGTGAAGCTTAGACTTTTCGAAGTGAATCCGATGTCGTTGTCGAGGCCGGATGGACATCCGGGAGCATATAGATTCTATCAGCCATTTTCGAGTGACAAGAATGCTACGGTTATTAGTGATTGTCTGCACTGGTGTCTGCCTGGCCCTATTGATTCTTGGAACGATGTCTTGATGGAGATGATAGTGAAAGGCTAGCCTTGTTTTGTAATAGGCTGAGATTTTTGATTTCTTGCTTTGTTTTCTCATTCTTTAAATCCTAATGCACGTAATTATTATTACATGTTCTTATTCATCAACATTGCAATGATGTTTCAAGGATCAAAAGTGGGAGTATGATGAACCGGAGCATAGACAGCCCGGTAGAGCACCCGATCCAAAAAATGGCGACAAGGATCCTCCTCTCTCTTCCGTATTAAATAGGCCATGTTTCTCTCCACTTCACTCTTCACTTGCAGATAAAACTCCTTAAGCTTGATCTTGTCCGTCAGCACCTCTTCCCTTCCCTCCGTCTCTATAGGCTGCCCAAACAGAAAGTAGAACCGCCCGGGCAGCTTCGGGTAGAAGCCGGGGACATAGAAGAACTGCTCCGCGACTTTCCCCTGCACTTTCGTCCCTGACCGAACTCTAGGCATCATCTTATTATTATTCCTTATCAATTCGTTAAGAATAGGGATCTTCATCTGATCATTGTAGTCAAGAAACAACTCAATTAGATCATCCTCACCCACCACACCAAAAGGCACAATCTTAGCCTTATACTTCACCGCCATCCGAACAAACTCTGGCTTCTCCGGCCAGAACAGCTTGTAGGCCTCTCCTCTCCGGTGCAGAGCCTCACGCACGCCACCGGGGTAGAGAAGGGCATGTGATTTTGAAGAAAGTAATTGGCTTAGGTTGGTTGGTGAGACTGGTATAGCTCCGAACACTTTGAAGTAATCGAAACCGGAGGTCTCTTGCAGAGCATGCTCCATGTTCTTGCCGAAGATCCATGGATGTGCTAAGCCTTGAACCATCACCTTCTTCTCCCTTAGAAACTCCTCTACAATGGTCCCGATTTCCACACCGAAAAGCATGTGGTACCCCACGAGGAGGACCGGCCCTTGATCAGGTACCCCTTCCAGGCCTTTGACGATCTTCCCATCGGGTAAAGTCGACATCATAACTGGGCTAACGGCCAGGCGGAACAACCCCATTGTCTCATCAAAAGCGCTGCGAAACTCCGACTTGCTCGGAGGGAGGAAATCGGTTACGGAGTTTCGGCTGGATGAACGGCGGTACATGTGATTACCTTTCAGTACTGTTAATAGATTGATCCCATCTTCCATTAGAAGAAGATGGCCGTTATCCTTGAAGGACCGGACTCTTGAATTCTCGAGCAAGTTGGATAGCCTCTGAGCCTCTTCTTTACTCGGTAGCATGGAGTCCCTCCCACCTGCGAGGATAAGCACATCGTTCTTGACTGCGTGGAGGCGCGTGTTGGAACTTGCGGCGCCGGATTTGAGGAGCTTTAGCTTCCATGATAAAGTCTCCTTGGGCAACATCCCGGCCAAGTCAGAAACTTCGGTTGCTATAGAAGAAAACTCGTGAATAATGTTCTTGATCTGTATTGCAGGTGATTTATAGGATTCGGAAGCGTTGATCACGTTAGCCATCTTGATGGGATCACCAGAAGCCGTGCTTAAGATTAAAGGAAGCAAGGCTTCTGGAACAACATCAAGAAAAGGGAGCAGCGGTTGAAGCTGTGACCTATTAAACGACGTCGCTGCGATAGATATATCATATCATAGATATATATATATATATATATACATATCAAGTGGATTAATCAGATCTGAGAAGATGAAGAAGTTGATCAATTTAATTACCTGGGTTGACCAATACGAGCACTATATCAATGGTGGGATTTGCCGCAGCTACTGAGAGAGCAAGGCACGCTCCAAACGATTCGCCGAGCAAGTAAATAGGAGTCTTGGGAGACGAAGCATGCTCGGCCTTAACGGCGTTTTCGACGAACTTCACGAGCTCTTCATAGGGTGTCCGATCGTATACCGGAACGTGCATACATCGTACTTGAAAAACTTTACCCATAGCCTTGTGATGCAAGACCATGCCCATCCCAAGGCCGTCGATTCCTGCAAATTAACTCATCATCATCAGATACCGACTTTTCTCACGCACCATAATTTGAGCGAGTACCGGGTAAGTAGAGAAGAAGAGGCGAGTGTTTGATAGGAGGGCCGGACTCGACCGGGCAGAACCACCGCGGCGGTCCGCCATCAGACTTGATCATGGTTTTTGCTGCTTCTATGTAATCTCTCACTGTTTGAGTCCCATACCCATCATCCCATAACGGCTCCAGTTCTTTCTTCCCACCTGCTCTTGCTCTTATCCATGACTTGTTTGACACTCTTGAGTTTCTGGGAATCACAACCGGGACTGGATTGGAGGTTTGCAAGATTGAAGGAGATGAGCGAAGCCTCATCATGTTTGTTTGCATGCCTTACTCTGCGCATTGATGGAATTCAAACACAATAAGAAAAGCTGATAAAAGGCGGTGTTGTCAGAGGCATTTCCTTCTACTCCTCTAACAGAAAGGCTCACATAAAGTTTGTGAATACGTATTTGAGGAAGAAGATATAGTTGGAACTGAAAAGTTGCTAGCTTTACCCGTTTATTATATTGAATTTTTTGTTACAACAACGTGAAAAACTAACCACTTAGATTCGGACGAAAATCGAAAAAGATTTTGAGCCACCAAACATTATGAGCCTCATAGTCAATATAAGTTGAACCCAATATTTATATTGATAAAGAATATTATCAATTTTGGTATTCCATTGATAATGGCTCCTTGGCTTTGTAAAAGAGAAGATGAGTGAGATAGTGAGAGAGTAGATGATAAAAATAAGAGGGAGAAATAATAAAATATGAGAAAATATAATATTTTTTTTCTTTTTCCGGAATAAGATCATTTTAAATGGGACAATCCAAAAAGAAAAAAGGGTCATTATTAATGGGACGGTGGGAATATTATAATATCAACATAGTTGGCTTTTTGTTATGTAAGTAGCTACATCGTTTTTTTATATGTAATGTGAATAATAGTTCTTTTTATGAGTATAGGTATAACTATATTTTTCGATTGTTTGAATATGTTGTATCTAGTGATGCATCACCCAAACAAAATAATTTACGTCATTTTGGATGATATAGCGGTTAAGATGGATAGTATATGGTCGAAAGATCATAAATACAAAATTCACCAAAACCGCTATATGCGAACATGTCACTTATTATTTGTCTATTAACAAATGGTGCATAAACTACACTTGCTACCGAAAGATTAAAAAAGGGGTTGGATGTTCTGTCACATTAACTGACAAAAGATGGACATAAATCAAATTAGACAAGTAAAATTAAGTGATAATAGTTGTTGGCCAAACAGTAAAATCCAAATACAAATTTGGCATTTCCTTAAACAAAAACACAAATCTAGTCATTTTGTCCGCTTGTAAGCGCAGGGTGTCAGAAGGGCCGATGGACAAATCGTAGGGCCGATGGAGGCCGATTGTGAATGTATGGAGGGCCGATCGAGATCGGCCATCTTTAGGCCGACCTATCGGCCCTTCTGAAAATAACTGAAATAATTGAAGGGCCGATGGTGATCGGGCCCCCCTTCAGCCGAGACATCGGCCCTCGGAAAATAATTAACGTAAATAATTAACAAATTTTTTAAATATTTTTTTAAAAATAATAATTTAAAAAAAAACGTAAATAAATGGAGGGCTTCGGCCGAGCCATCGGCCCTGATTCTTTAAAAGTCGTTACATGTAACGGCCCGAAATTTACCGAAGGGCCGAAAAGAATTCAACCGTTTATTAAACAAGGGTCGAAACCCATCGGCCCTTCCATCGGCCCCCCATCGGCCCTGAGTCGCAATTATTGGGGGCCGAATGAAAATAACCGTTGGCCGAAAATAACTCACATTTTCTACCATTTTCGCCGAAAATTTACCATTTCTCTCCCACCCAACCGCCGCCGACCAGATTCCGCCGCTCAGCGCCGCCGTTCGTCGCCCGTTTACTCACCGAGAACTGCCGCGAAACGCCGCCGCCGAAACCGCCGCCGATCCCCTTTTGCTGCCATGTCTTCCGGTGAAATTGAGGTTTATATTTCCGATTCATTGGCCCTTCCGTGTTAGAAACTATGTGAATTCATGTTAGAAACCACGATGAGTGAATTAAATTGTCGATCTATGCGAATTCATGTTCAAATGTCGAATTGTCGTATATTGAATTGTCGATTTATGCGAATTGTGATTGAATTTCATTGATAGACAAAATTTATGTTGAAATTGGGTTGGGTTTATATTGAAATGTCGAATTTATGATGAGATTGTTGTGAATTTGGAGAGGATTCGAGTGTTAATTTGCTGAAAATTTTTGAAACCGGGGCCGATGGGGGGCCTCGGCCGAATTGTGTTGAATAGGCCGTCGGCCCCCGCTGGCCTTAAAGCCTTCGGCCCTTCCATCGACCCTTATTTTGGCTCTTATTTATTCGTCTTAACTAATTAATTCGTTTTTTTGTACATCTTGCAGCCCGCTTATATCCGACTACCGGTTAGAGAAAAGACCACAAAAGTCACTACATATTGGAGAGATAGTCTACCCGAACTGATAAAAAACACTCTTGTGAGACGGGAGGTAGTGACTTAGTCCGGCGATTTAGAGACGGTCAGTTTGGCCATTTGCTGAGCTGGAGGAAGGGAAAAAGTTTCATCTTAGCTTTGCATCAGCTCATGTGCTATGAGGTGGAGGCACCGGCCGGGGAGGTTCGTTTTCAAATATCCGGACGGGAGCTTAGATTTTCGCAGTACGAGTATACACTCGTCACTGGATTATTTTTCGGCTGTTGTTCTTTCGATACGACGGCAGCTCGCGCCCCTGTAGAGTCCGGAGTATACATGAGACTCACAGACGGGAAACCAGTAACAGGAGGCGATCTGCTTAATTTATGGAAAAATGATAAGCTCGGTGACGTCTCCGGAGAAGATTATCTGAAGGAGGCCAATGTGTTGGCACTGATGTCTTTTTTCTTCGCACCTGCCGACACGGAGAAGGTCGAGACGTGTATGTGGGTTCTTGCTGACGATTTAGACGCATGGAACGATTTTCCTTGGGGATCATACACGTACAATGCCCTCCTCCACTACATGAGCTTTGTACCGAAGCGACTCAATTTAGTAAAATCGAAATATAATATCTATGGGCCAGTTTGGGCCCTTCAGGTACGAATTGATATTTAATTGTTTAAATTTATTATAATTTAACAATTTATACATGTACTGATCTTTAATCGTATTGTGGATCTGGGCATATGAGGCGATACCAGATTTGACCCGGCTGTGTGTACGCCTTATGAAAGACGGAGGTATGCCCCGATGTCTGAAATGGGTATTTGTCACGCCACCAGATACGGAATGGATCAGATTCTTCGCATTGCCGGTAAATAACATTTTAAATATTTATTAAAATATTTACAAGTAACAGAAACGTATTATAACTTGTTTTTTTAACTTTTCGAACAGATGCAGACACCTCCCCATGAGACTCTTACGCCCACTCCCGAGGAGCAGCTATAGGAATACTGGAGAATGGTGATTGGAGAGAATCCGATCGGTGTATCTTTTCCCAGACCGACCCCCATACAGCCGAGACGAGTTGATGAAGAGGGCGATGTACGGGCTCCGGCGCCGGCTTCACAGAAGAAAAAATCGAAGAAGAAACGTGCACCGGCGGCGGGTGAGTCATCAGGGTATCGGAGGGATGAAGATTCAACTCTGCCCACGTACGAAGGAATGATCCGCACTATAGATGAAAGGTTTGACCAACACGAGAATGAATTGTTAGCAAAAGTGGATGCGCGGTGGAAGGAGAACGAGGATCGCTTCTTCAAAAAAGTGGGAAAGTTGCTAAAAATATCTTTGGAGTCGGTCAGGGCAAGGGCAAGGGTAAAGGTATAGGATCCACTTCCATGAGTCGGCTGTCGTGGGACGTAGAGTACAGTAGTCATCAATCAGATGAGGAAACATCTGCACCACGTGAGCCACCGCGGGGGAGGATTGAAACTGTACATGAATGGCCCAGCTGGAATCAAGATGCCGGACAGCCACAGGAAGATGTGGAAGATACGACGACTGCCAATGCAGATCCCTGGGATGTGGCTGCTCGAATGGCTAATTGGGGCTATGATCAGGGGCGGCATAGCATGTACGAGGAGAGAGATGTTTGGGTCCCCAGGCGTTGGGAGCCACTCCCTTATACTGCTCCACGATCCCCACCGCCTGTATATGTATCTTAATTTTTTTGGTTAACTATTCAAATTGCTTTTATGTTTTTATTTCATTTGACCATGAGTGTTTGTCCTAAATGCAACAACATGCGTCGGCCGTCATGGACTTATTTGATATGCAGCATGTACAACATCTGTATGATAGCCAACTGCCAGAGCAGAGAATTGTACAAAGCACTGAGGTACAAACATGATTTGAAGTTACATATTTTAGGAATTTTTTTAATACATGTTATTTGCAGCCCATAGTGAGCCGCCGACCCAATCCTACCTGAGCTCCACACCTGTTTGATCCCGCGGACGCTTTGAGGAGGAATTTTGAGAATTTCATGCGTACTGGTGTTTCTGCCAATGTCACGGTGTTGCAGCATGAGCTGTCGCACGGATTTTTCAAAAACCTTTTAGATACATAGTACGACATGGGCCAGACAATGCTTGATTTGTACATATGCTACCTCCGGCAGAGGCTTCAAGACAAAGATCGTGACGTGTTGTCTACACCCGATTCACGCTACACCGTGATAGCGGCTTCGACAGTTTTCGTAAGTATATATATATATATATATATATATATATATATATATATATATATATATATATATATATATATTTTAAGTATAATGTGTTTGTTTTTAATTCTCCTGTTAATTTGTATGTTTTATTACAAACGGCTTTAGCCGACGCTTGGACTTCCAAAATATAAGAACCCGATAACGACTTCCATGAACGGTACGACTTGAACTATAATGAATGGATCCCTAGTCAGGGTTTGATCGAGGCCGTTTTTGGAGCGGATACGGGATTTGGCGTCACGAGGATTCCGTGGTTCGATGCAAAATTCATAAGTTATACTTATTTGTCATTTCAGGTAATGACTTTAAAATTATTTGTTAATTACTAATTTGAATTAATTATAGGTGATTTTCTCGGTGTTGGCCACCTCCCATTGGGTCGCAGTCAGATTGTGTATCGAGTCATGGACGTTGGAGCTCTATGACTCACTCAACGGGCGTGGAGACCGGCAAATATTTAAGTTGAGAAAACAGAATCTGCGGTCACTCCACAAACTGATCGGACGTTTGCTAGATGTACGTATTTTAATATTTTACGGGTTTGTCATTTTAAAATTCTCTTTTATAATTATTTTGAATGTTTTTTAATAGGCTTTTAATTACTGGACGATGAATAAGTACAATCTGACGCATCCGGGAACGCGGACACCCCAGTTGGTCTTGATGCCGCAAAAGGACCAGTTCAAGCAAGAGGATTCGAACAGTTGTGGTCCATATACATGTATGGTAATTGAGCGGCTAATCACTGGATTTCCTACACCGAAATGGGGTAATATGAAATCAAACATCAGAGTATATCGGGAGTGGATGGCCTGGAAATGTTTCGAGCAGTGCTACTACGGAGATTTTGGTTCTAGCTCCCAATGAGTGGAAATCAAACACTTGTAATATTTTATTTTGATATTTTAGGAAATATTTGGAAATCAAACACTTGTAATGTTTTATTTTATTTTGATATGTACCCCGCGAATTTTAGGAAATTTTGTGGAAATCAAACTGATCGGAGGGCCTATACGCTAAGCCTCCTCTCGGACGAGGGCCGATGGAGGGCCTATATGCTAAGCCTCCATCGGCCTTGGCCCCTTTCAACAATGTCATAAACCTCTCGGCCTCGGCCGAGAGAAACCAGTATAAGGGCCGATTGGCTACGGCCCCCATCGGCCTCGGCCCCAGATTTGACCAGGCCGAGAGAAGTCCCTCAGTCCCGAATGGAAAGAGCTTGATCGAGTATAAGGGCCGATGGAGGGCCGATTGGCTAAACACTCCATCGGCCTCGGCCCCAAATAGCATGCACCATGTATCTCTCGGCCCGGCTGAGAAAACTCCCTCGGCCCCGAAGGGTTTCGGTTAAGGCCGATGGAGAGCCGATGGGTGAACCCCCATCGGCCCCGAAGGGTATCGGCTCTTGCCCAATTTTTTTTCAATTTTCTAGCTAATAAATCAATTTCCGAGCTAATAAATCAAATTAAAATAAAAGTTGGCAGATAATGAAAAAAAATCGATCAATTACAAAAAAAGACGCTTTAATTGTTATTTGTCGTTCCCGATACGGGGCATCTCTGCCTTGTGTGACCTTCTTCTCCACAGTTACCATATTTTTTTCTGACGGCGCGTTCCAGATGTACTAGCTTCTGCTCCGGAAGGACGATGGCTGTTTCTCGGACGTCCGGCTTGCCGCATAATAATTGGTGGAAGAACAACAATGTTCTCTATTTCCGGTGGGACACCCCACTCATTTCGAGGAGGCAAGGGATTAACCACACCGACATATATCTCCTTCCACGTCGCCGTCGTATAATAATTATTAATATGATTGTACAGATTTTCCCGGCGATGATACAAAACGGCGACAACGTGACTATACGGCAACAGGTCGATTTGTCAGACGCCGCATTCACACATTTTGTCTTGAAGATTGACCCTCCACTGTCGCTCACCTGCGTCGACCTTGTATTTGTCAGTAGTCACCTGCGTAACCGTAAACCTCCGAGCCAGATCAACTTCATTCCGCATCCTCAACTCAGAAGCCTCTGTCAACGGATTGTTTCTGGAACTTGCTTTTACTCATCATGTATCGAACCATGACTCTATCATATGGCGGACTGCCTCGAGCATAGCTAGAATTGGTAGTCGTCTAACCTCCAACAATCGAGAACTTATTGACTCGGCAGCATTCGATGTCAGTAGACTGTGACGACGGCCTTTACTGAAGAGTCTAGACCACTTCTCCGATCCGATTTCCATCAACTTTTCGTAAATACATGGTTTTCCCCGACGGATAGCGTTCATGGCCTCATGAAACTCTGTCGACCGATAAGCATAAGCTGCTCGATAGAACGACCGGATGACCCAATCACCGTGTCTCGCAAGCTTATTCAAGAGATGGTAGTAACAAAGTCCGTGTTGTGCGTCTGGAAAGACCACTTTTACCGCATTCCCTATGCTTTTATGTTGGTCTGAAACAATCACTAAACTGTCATTCGTTGGAAATGCGGCTCTCAGTCACATCATAAACCACGTCCACGAAACATCATTTTCAATCGGACCTACACCAAAAGCGAGGGGGAATATTTGCTCGTTCGCATCAAAGGTAGCAGCGACGAATAATATTCCCTTATTTCTCCCTTTCAAATATATCCCGTCCACCACAATAACCTTCCGGAGGTTGGCTAACCAAGGGGCACGCGACACACCAAGCGCCAAAAATAAATGTCGAAAATGACCTTCCTCATCAACATCAAGATCCGTATAAGTGCCCGGATTTGTTTGTTCCAACAAATGCAGATATTGTGGCAGTTTGCTGAAGGAATCAGCATGTCCACCGTAAATCATCGAAATAGCTGCATTGCGCGCTCGTAGGGCCACCCCGTAGGTTGCTTGTATTCCAAACTTATCCAATACATCCGCCTGAATATCAGCCGGTTTCATTAACTTGCTCTGACGGCGCATTCTACGAGCAATATAAGCTACTACAGCCTTCAAACGCATACTTCTTTCGCCAAGCCCCGATAAATCAATTGTGCAATTGTGGTCAGCAACCCATTTTGTCACCTCCCAACATTTTTCACCTCTGTAGTATGCCCGGAGCTGGAACGAACAATCAACACATCTTCTGCACAAATATTCCAAACGGGAACCACTCGAACGTTGCACTCTGAAATCCGCACCGTTTTCCAAATGAAATAGAGCGACAGCAGCATAAAGTTCGTCTTTCGAGTTGAACATTAATCCTTCATGCAAAGTTCCATCTACAATATTATTCAGGTTGTGCGCCACTACTGAATCGGATACATCAAGGGGAACAACAGGAAGTATCCAGTTGCTTGCAGCTTCTGCATTGTCGTATGCAGTCACGTCCATCGTTGGAGGACGATTTACTGGAACCAGCAAAGACATAAGTTCACTCACGCCACCCTCTCTCCGAATCCATGCAGCAAAATCTTGTAACGAACAATTAATCAAGGCGGGAGGAATATCTTCATACTCATCATCATCGGATGATGAGTCCAAATCCGCCTCACAATCTGAATCTGTCTCCACATGAACATTCCTTTGTGGAGCCCGAACACCAGCATTACTTCCGCTTCCTTGCCCCGTAAACCAATTAGGACATCCGAAATTATAAATATCTTCGGGCCGTTGATTCAGGTTGGGGACAGCAAATTGAGGATTTTGCAATTGAGGATACACAAGAAACACAACCGGCTCTACGTCGATAGAGCACAACCGCGTAAGATCAATATCATGACCCAGAATGGCCTTCATCATCATGTCGGTTCGTCGGGAAGCAGCAGTATAGTAAATGAAGTAGTTGAACGGAAGGGAATAAGCACTGAGCTACCGATCAATGCTTTGTCGAAGATATTCGAGTGAAATATTGTCTGACGGAATATAAACCATGAACTCATGGCCACCGACATAATTCGACTCATCATCGAACTCGCCGTTAAATTTCACAATAACTGATCGAAAATCGGCCATCTTTTTCAAATTGTTGGGACAAATTGAGAAGAGTGGAAGTGAAGTTGAAGATTTTTATGTGTGAATGATCCAATTGTCATTCTCATTCTTAGAAGGAAATTTTACGTAAAATTTCACGTGATCCAATTGTCAATAAATTCGTATACAAAGTACACCATCGGCCCACCATCGACCCTACGAAAATCGAGGCCGAATTGACATTTCAATACGAAAAGCTGAATTAAAACTGCACCACAAATAGGTCAACCATCGGCCCAGCCCTCGGCCCCTCATCGGCCCTCAATTTCGTGCATGTGAATATCAAATCCGACTAGTCAATTTAGCAGAAAAAGCTGCACCTTCCATGGGCCCACAACTGCACATTTCATCGGCCGATGGAGGGCCGATTGACACACCCAATTGGCCCCCATCGGCCCTTAGAGCCTAACAAATTCAACAACCTCGGCCGATGGGGGTTGTTAGGCATTTATTCTCTCGGCCTATTGAGGGCCGATGGACACCCCCCATCGGCCCCCCTTCGACCCTGATTCTCTATTCAGTATACAATTGGCTCGGCCGATGGGGGGTGTTCGGTCATTTTCTCTCGGCCGATGGAGGGCCGATAGACAAACACCTTCGGCCGTCCATCGGCCCCAGGCGTTTCCAACGAAAAAAATTGATGTGACAAAAGCCCTTCCACAAAAAGACAAAATAACTATATTTGTATTTTCTTTTACTTGAAGACTACATTTGTATTTGATTTTAGATTTTAGGCTGCTGCGGTAAAAGCCTATAAAATTAAATATTCGGTCAAGAAGAAACAGGGCAGCGATTTCTAGACGGGCTTAGAGTTCTATGGGCTAAAATCTCATGAAGAGATGTAGATATTCAGCCCAAAGATCAAAATCAACGGATTTCAGGTAAAAGGCCTGTGAAGAATTTTGATGTTTATACAAGAAACACTTACTTGAGTTGGTAATGGATATGGAAATTCATAACTTTGTGATGGTGAGGAGTTGAAGTTCACCAGCGAAGGAAGACAATAGTAGAAAATGAGTAGCTTTGTGCAAGTTCAAACTTGGTTCAGGAATCCCGAATCCGCGGGTTTATCTCAAACAAATAATTCACAGACCAGCAGAGGAACCCTTTTCACTTCCAAAAGGCAATTCGATGAGCTCAAGCATCGAATTCTTGTCGTACAAGGGAGGAGAATTTGTTGTGTAAAGCGAAAAGGAATTATATGTAACGGGTTCTTGTTACCCGTGGATCCATGGGCGCCAGGCATTGATTCGCAGAGCATTGCATCGCAGCTCTTTGCTTTCTCTCTCTTCCCCTATATTGGTTTCTTGTATTTCATCTCCAAATCGAAGTCGGTCCCAAAACTCACCCTTTTCGGATTCTACTTCTTGCTTGCTTTCGTCGGCGCTACGAGTAAGTCCTTTTCTGCGCTTCTCCTTTGAATTTTGGATTTGTTTCGTTGAATTTAGTGCTGGCATTATCGGATTTGGTAAATCGTTCGGCGCTTTGGGGATTTCTGTTTTTGTTTTTATCTAGTGATGGTAAAAATTGGCTAATTTTGGGATATGGAATTTGTTTCATTGATTCGAAGTTCTACTGTAATTACTATTGATATCTTGATTTATGCTAAATTGTTGTCATTCCTTAAGAACTTGAAGAAGGGTTTAGAACGGTTGAATTGGGAAGTTTTGGGGTTCATACGAATTAAGAATGTAAGTAGATAGTTGTGTTAGTTCTATGCAATCATTCTTAAGATTGATCTTCAGTCTAGTTAAATATCATCTAGCATTATTTCTTGAAATTTCAAAGGCCACATGGTAATCCTTAACCTTCAAATATGAGATTTGCTGTGTTCTCTCAACATTAAACTGTAATTTCTCTCCATTCTACTTTTTAGCTGATGTTTATCCTGTACTGATATTTCCTCATCTTTCCGGGCTACATCGCCTGCTACTTTGCAGTACCAGCAGGGATTTACGGTAACAATCTTCAAGCTACGTTTGCTTATTGTGCAAATTTCTGTGTCTTACTCTTTCACTCTAAATACATCTATCCAACAGCAAAGGTGCACTATGGAACATCTTTGTCGAACGTTGATTGGCTGCATGGTGGAGCTGAGTCGCTCCTTACTCTGACCAACATATTCATTGTATTAGGCCTCAGGGAGGCTGTAAGAAAAGCAGGAGACGGAAATGGTAGTGTTGAAGCCAAAGAGGAGGAGAGTTCATCAGTTAGGTGATCGGTATGACCTTATACTGATCGTATCCAGTACTAGAGAGGATCTCCTTCCTTCATCCTATAAAACGCCAAGTACTTTGTGAATGGCAATCCTTTAGCATACTGCAATCATGTTGAGTGTGTTATTCTAATCTGTAATTAATCCCCATTTTATGCAAATCACTCTTTACCTCTGCCAAATGCACTTCTTAGGCAGGGGATCTTGTTAGCATCTTGTGTTTATTCTCCATGTTTTGTCACCTCTCTGCAGTTTGTCTAATATTCACCTCTACACTGTTTCAGCAGTTTTATCATTTGCATGTGCACTGCACCTTGTCCTACTGGGATTTACTTTTTCTTGTAAATGTACATACTGTTTTAAAGTTCGCCAGCAGAATGAACTTAAAGATGGTTGTTGAAGGGTTTTCTTTTTTTCTTTTTCTTGTTTTTACCCAGATTTTATATGTCCATATGAACCTTTGAACTCCGGTTTGATACTCCAAATATCTGTTTATTGTTTAGGGTAAGGTATCATAGAATGTTGAATAAAACGGGGTGAAGACACTCTGGTTCTAGACATGGAAACGAGACATACTGACTACAAAACTAGTTATTCATACATGATTAGTTCTTCACTCTTAGCTAGTAACTGAAGCATTAGGATGTTCTACAAGAATTTCAATACCTAATATCAATGTTTAAGGATCAAGAATCATGGTTGTGAAACCACATTCTTCTCTCTTTAGTTTCCACTTTCATGAACTTTAAAGTTCAATCATGTGAAGAAACCGGGGATGTTGAATGGGAAATCTGGATCGGTTTCTACTAGATCCATTGAAAACTCCATGCCTCCAATTGGAGAATTGGTAGTTGATGCATGGCCTGACATTATATCCACAATATCATTTTCTGAATGTTGCCTAGGAATGCCCCCATAGTCTCTCATCTGATACGTTCCAGCGGAGAAGTAATTTGATCCCGATGTGGCTGGAGAAGAGAACGTCAGAGATGTTCCCAGGTGTTTGTCCTCAGCCAGAGCAGAAATTGGAGAACAGCGAATCTCGTCTTCATGGCATGCAAATGTTGATGGAAAAGAGAAGTGGGACGGCATCTCCGGTATCTCTGAAACCTCAGTGTTGACTCTGAGGTTAGTTTTGAAGTTCAAAAGTATTGGGTTCTGTTCCAGTTGATCATAACTAGAGTTGTTACGTCTCAGTTCTTGTTTTTCTGGTGATGCTGCACTTTTTAACTGTTTGCATGTATGTATACCTTTGTAGGTGATCTCAAATATGGTAGGATCTTCGTCGGATCTTTGCACTTGCTTTGTCGCCCAGCAGTTTTGGCCAAGGCGGTATGTACATCGGTAGTAGCTTCTGCATAAATGAGCATATCTGTTACACATTTCCTAGTATATATAATGTTCCTTTTGCAATCTCAGTTTGTCTTGTGTGTTGTTTATGTGAGTGTATATGCATGTGGATGTAGCTTTTATGCCTTTGAATGTACATACACATACACACCTAGGATATTTAGATCCCAAAATGTCTTTCTGGCCATACTTTCTCCAACTGTGTCCATCCTCTCCCGGTCCTTCAAGTCCATTTCCAGAGTTAACTTTAACTTGCTCTGTCCATGTTGGCTGCAACTTCCTATGATAACAAGCAAGAAACCGCGTTAAGTCAGTAAGTCAAAAACTGAGTGTAAGATCATTTGACTGCCGTATCTACCTTTTCTTAGATGCATCTCCTTGTTCTTGATAATCTGTGATAGTCTTGTTCATGTCATCGCTTCTAGAACTTCCATGAGGGGATATCGAAGACTCAGGAGCAGCCGAAGATGGTGCTCCAACATGTCCACTCCACTTGAGGAAGCACAGAGCCTTTTCGAAGGTAGATATTATCCTCTGCAGAAGCAAGTCCTCAGCTTCAGAGGGAGACGTCGAGCACAAATGAAGCCGTAGCTGCATGGCTTTCTCCATCCCTTGAGCTAGTTCATTGCTAAGTACTTTCATTTCCAAACTCGAAGCACAATCCATTCCTTGCTTTATGTTTGATATACACCTCTGCAACTCGTTATGCAGCAGACAAGAATCTCTTCATAAATCTGAAGGTCCAAGAATTTGGCAGTTACAGAAACAGTTAAGTACTTTTGCGTTAGAAATAAAGAAGTTGGTTAAGGGAATGTGATGCAAGTTTCTTAAGATGGAAGTTAAGGGGACGGTATATTTAATAGGAGGAAAGGGTGATGAAGCAGAAGTGGGAGCATTTTGAATTTAAATAAACCTTGTTAGCATTGATTGAGAAAGAAAAGCATGTGGATTGTGGAAAGAATTGGAGATTTGAAGTTTGACTGAGAAACCGAGTTTTTCTTTGTGGACCATAATACAACAATAAGGATTTTTTGTGGCTGACCAATTCAAACCTTCATAAAGTCTATTTTCCTGCTGTTTAATCTCGTATCCTGTTGTTTAATCTCGTATTTTATTTTATTAGCGCAATTGGAGCTGGCCTAATGATGGAATTTGTTTAACTGGATTGACATTTTGCTATCACTGGTGTCTTTAGACTATATTTATCAATGAACACCTCAAACACCCAAACACCCAACTATTTTAATATTTTATTAATTTCTCTCTCCTCCATATACTCTACTTTCTTACTAAATATATCATCTCTACTTTTTATAGTTTATCCGTGACCATCCAACCAAAGCAACCACCCAACTAAAATATTATATATTCACATTATTTTTTATAATTATTTATTTCCACATACTATACTTTGAATAAAAAGAATTAAAATTAATTTTCGGTTAATGGAAAACTCGAAAAAAAACTCAATATCAATACAACTCATATTAATAAAACAAAGGCGTAACACAAATTGATGAAGTAAAAAATTGAAACAACGAAAAACACACAACTACAAATACGAAGTAGGAAATTCAATTAGCTATCATGGCCGAATTTTTGCCATATATGCTCGATCAAGTCGTTTTGAAGCTCTTTATGCCCTTCTCTGTTCCGAAGTTGTGACTTAGTTCTCATATAAGAGGCTACGCTTGCAATCCTATTTGTAGAGTATCCAGAATCATTATTTTCTTCTCCGTCTTCAGTACCTCGATTACTCTAAGTTTGCAGATCCTGTATAAATTCTGTAGGATCTTGGTAATTTAGATAAGAGCTTCTTTCGTCTTCCACTATCATATTGTGCATGATGATGCAAGCTCTCATTATTTTTCCCATAAAATCTCGATCCCAGATAAGACATGGTTGCTTGATAAAAGCGAAACGAGCTTGTAGAACGTCAAATGCTCGTTCAACGTCTTTTCGCGCAGCCTCTTGATGTAGAGCAAATAATTTATGCTCTTGAATGAGAGGAACTCTAATAGATTTGACAAATGCTGCCCATTCAGGATATATACCATCAGTAAGATAATATCCCATATTCTTCTCCTTGCCATTTACGACATAAGTAACATTTGGTAGGCCTTCCAATATATCATCAAAAACAGGCGATTTATCAAGCACATTGATATCATTTCTGGAACCCGGGGTTCCAAAAAATGCATGCCAAAACCACAAATCTTGTGAAACAACTGCTTCCAAGATTATAGTTGGTTTACCACTTCTTCCTGCAAACTGACCCGCCCAACCAGAGGGACAATTTTTCCATTCCCAATGCATACAGTCTATGCTGCCCAACATGCCTAGGAAACCACGTCGTTCTCCTAGTTGCAGAAGATATGCCATATCTTCTTCAGTTGGCTTTCTCAGGTACTCGTCACTGAAGTTGGAAATGATGCCTTCTACGAATTTTTTGAGTGATTTCCGAATTAGTTGACCACTCATTCGCAAATATTCGTCATGTAAGTCGGCTGCTTTGCCGTATTCCAGCACCCTCATCGCAGCAGTGCATTTTTGGATGGCAGACATACCTAGACGACCAGCGGCATCCGGCTTTTGTTGAAAAAATTCATCAGTGGCAACCAATTTATTCATTATACGTTCGAATAAAGGCTTTCGCATGCGATACCTTGTTCGAAAATAATCTTCAGGATAGATTGCATTTTCTGAGAAGTATTGCTCGAACACAGTATCATGACCCTTCTCACGTCCTCGTTCAATATACCGCCTCCTTTGTCGAGTAGTGTTATTCATGGGTTGTAATGATAGAGATTCGGCTCGAGCGGAAACCTCTTCGACAACCTTGTCGATAATGCTATCTTCCACAGCTAATTGATTGTAAATGGCTTCTCTCTCATCCCACCAATCATCATCTTCAAGGATATTTGAAATATCAAAATTATAACTTGAAGACATTTCTGGAGGTGGTATATTCAACAAATGGGAGAGAGATATTTGGTTATCTTTCGTGGAGTTTGGTTCGTATGACATACAAATATGTGAACTATAATTTATAGGAATAAACGAGTGACAGTTCACGAATTATTGGTTGCTTTTTATGCATGTGAAAGTATTATTGGTGAAACAGTTGTGAAAGCATTATTGGTTGCTTTTTACGCATGTGAAAGCATTATTGGTGAAATAGCTATTTTACGCATGAGACACCCTACCATCTTCTTTTTAGGCATGTGAAATAGCTATTGATACGATGCCTGTGAAACAACTATTGATAGAAACGAGTGATAGCATTATTGGTTGCTTTTTACGCATGAGACACCCTACCATCTTCTTTTTAGGCATGTGAAATAGCTATTGATACGATGCCTGTGAAACAGCTATTGATAGAAATGAGTGATAGCATTATTGGTTGCTTTTTACGCATGAGACACCTTACCATCTACTTTTTAGGCATGTGAAATAGCTATTGATACGATGCCTGTGAAACAGCTATTGATAGAAACGAGTGATAGCATTATTGGTTGCTTTTTACGCATGAGACACCCTACCATCTTCTTTTTAAGCATGTGAAATAGCTATTGATAGGAACACTACCATCTACTTTTTGTTGCATTATTGTTGAGAGAGCACTATGTGAACACTATTGATGAGAGCATGCGTGAGAGAGCACTATGTGAACACTATTGATGAGAGAGCATTATGTGAACACTATTGATGAGAGAGCATTATGTGAACACACGATAAAACTCATTAATAATGAAAATATATTACAACACGCATTAACTTAGATACTAGACAAACACTCATAAACTTAGATATGCTAAAACAACACACTCATAAACTTAGATTCGCAAACTATTAAAACATACATACTTAAACAACACACTCATGCTTTTTAGATATCCTAAAATAATTCATGCAGCAGACGCAATTTCAGTTGCTCTTCTTCTGGAGTTAATGCAGTCTTATTCAGCAGCGTATTCAGCGTAAAAGTCTTCATCTTCTGGGCCATCTCTTCTTTACGTGCCTCACGATCTAAGTCACGCTTCTGAAGCTCCTTGTCACGCGTGATCCTCAGTTCACGAATCTCAACAATGAAATAATTAGGTATTATAGAAGACGAAGATGAAGATGCTACTCCTTTTCCTTTCTTTTTTGCCGCAGCCTTGGCCTTGTCTCTTCCCATAGGGCAACGAAATGTTGATGCATCACTCACAGGAGTTTCTGGAGTGGAGTCCGATCGAGGATCGCCTTCTTCATCGGTCCTTGTTCTTTTCGAGCTAGCACGACTTTCTCCAACACTGTCTTCATCGCGTGGTTGTCTCTGCTGTGTAAAACCAGTTGACTCTAAATTCAACTCCCATTTCGGATAAGTACTCATAACCTTTTTATATACCTCAAGGTGAGTAAACTTGGTTTTTCCGTACAACAGTTGCGCTTCTTGCTCAATGTCATCATTTGACATTCCGCTCTTTCTACGGCTGTATGCTGCCCTATATGCACCAATCCACTTCATCACATTTGCATTAATGCGTCTGTAACGCTGTCTCAACGACTCGCTTGACCTCGCTTGACCTTTCTTCACCCAATCCTGGGTTTTGCTTTCGACCTCTTTCATTAAGCGCCCAAACCTTTTTCCATAATGCGACAGCATTTTGATTCTTGCCTACAATTGGATCTCCACTTACATGACACTATGCAGACATTAATGCCATATCTTCTTCAGGTTTCCAGCCTTGTGCATTATTTTTAGGGTTGACATATTTTTCATGATGAGTCTCTTCAATGGAGGTTGGGGGGTGTTTTGAATATGATTATCAGGAAAGTGTGATTCCAACCCAACATCTTGCGATTCGAATTCGCTCGAGTTAGGAAAATCATCGAAACTAGGGTAATAATTGTTGGAGTGGGAAAAACTTTGAGAATTATAGAAGTTGTTATAGGGATCCATAGTGAAAGAGTGAGGAGTAATTAAAAATGTGGAGAGAAAATGAGATAATTGTAGGATGTGGAGAAATATATCAATATTGGTGTCTATTTATAAAGGATGAAAAATCATGAATTTTGGTATAATTTTTATTTTTTTTAATATATATTATAAAAGATATATTCAAATTTTATTTAGAATAAAATTTATTTTATGTGACCAATGGGATAGTGACAAGTGTCACCATCCCAATGGCCACATGAAACCAACCAGGACGTTTGCTTATCAAGTGAGAGGAGAACGCGTTCTCCCATATTCTCTCTCCTCACTTTGTATTTTTTTTTTAATATCTGAAATACGGTCCTAAGCGAACGAACAGCCCAAAACAACAACCGATAAACACAGTCTTATAAAGCCGAGTCAGACGCACGTGATTAGTCTTGTAGGACTTGTATCATTTGTCTGCTTTAGAGAAAATCTAAATTGGAGAGATACTAATCGTATATAAATATATATATATATATATATATATTAGTATGAATCCCATAATTAATCTTAAAACCTTACATATTGAGAGCTTTGCTCAAATACCCTTTCCTACTAAAAAAACACAAATGTACCCATTCTTTAAAGTTGTATCTACAAAATATCCAATATTACCAAAATACCCTTAGATTTTTCGTCAGCATGTCATCAATTCAAGCAGTGCCGATTTTGAAAAAAAAAAAAAAAACGCTGCCGAGGGCTTGTCATAGGTTATCGGCACTGCTAATAATGTCTCAAATCTTTTTTCTGAACAAAGATTTGACTTCCATCGGCACTAGTGGGGCACCACCGACATCCATAGGCTTCCATCGACACTCTAGATATTACATATATTTTTATCAAACAAGTGGAAAAGTGAGGGCAAATTGATCAAATTGAATATTTGATAACTTAAATTATAGTGATGGGTAGAATTGTGTTTTTTTAATGAAAATGGGATAGAAACTTACATTTCTACTATTATACACGTAAGGATTGTTTTTGGGAACATAAGGCCCCTGTGTGATTGATAGTGACTTGTTATCTCTACACCTGTGGGTCCCAGTCCCATAGGTGACCGATTCAAACTTCATAATTACATGTGTTGAAGTGATTAAGAAAAAAGGAGTTATTAAGTCAAAATGCAATTAGTATGCAATCTTAAGATGGAATCTTTAAATTCCGCGTTTTTTTTAATTGTATTTTGATGCTGACTGACATGGCTCTCGAACCAATTGTCCTCGTGGCACAAAATATTGCGGCTCACTTTCCTGAAAGGGATGTGCAGTTATTTGTGATCACTTTCCTAATTTGATAAAAAAATATTATTTAATCTTCTACTTTATTATTTTCTCTCTCCTACTTTATTACATTTTCTCTTTTACTTTATCATCATTTCTCTCATACTCTATCATTATCTTACTCATCTTCTCTCTTATATTTTATCATTTACTTTCTTAATTCTTGTGCTGAAAAGAAGGTGGCCACAAATAGCGGGACGGAGGAAGTATTTGTTTTCTCTAAAATCAAATCAAGATAAATACACAGATTTTCATAATACAACCAATTATTTGAAATAAATTAATTTTCGGGGCATATATATATATATATATATATATATATATATATATATATATATTATTCCATTCGTCCCATTATTTCCATTTGCTTTCTTTTCAGTACGTACATTAAGAAATTTTATTTTAGATATTTATTTATGAGTTTTAATTATATTATAAATTGACACAGTTTTCGAATAATGATTGTTGTGAATAAATGAGAGTTCATCCAAATTCTATTAAGGTATGGTTTAGAAAAATGATCTTTTTTTGTTTTTTTTTCTTCATATTATAATTGAAGAATTAATCTAAAGCTTCCGAAAAGTTAGAAATTATAAATTTTAAAGTTCGGAGCAAAACGGAATTATGAAAGTGAAAGATAGAAAGTATATAACGTGGGGTGGGTAGTGAGTAAAAGGGGTTCCAATTTATTTTAGGATTAATAGTTTATTTTTTTCCATTTTTAGAAACATAACATAAATAACGGACAACTTAATTAAAAAAACAAGAAGAAATAATGGGATGGATGGAGTATTAATTGTTGGACCTATAAGCCTAATTTACGAGGTATTAATTATTACTATATTCGAACCGGAGGTATTTTAGCCTTAAAACACTCATTGTATCGTTAGGTCAACTTTTAAAGAAAGTGTACATTTTATTTTATCATTTAATGCCATCTAATATAGTAACTATACATTTATTATGAACAATAACATAACATAAATTAGGTAACGTAATCCATTCTTATATTGTATTTTTATTAAATTAGAACATATGTCATCACTATGAATGAATATAAAATGAGAACACTGCCGTGCAAATAAAAAATAAGTCGACAGGTTCAAATCAATAGAGAGGGAGGTTTAGGCCTGCATATATTGGACCATTTGAGATAATCAAAAGGACTGAAGAAGTGTCTTATGAGTTGGCACTACCGCCAAATTTGACGTCCGTTTATAATGTTTTTCATGTTGCGAACATGGGGAAATATGTACACAACCCAAGCAACATAGTCAATTATAAAAGATTGGAGTGAAATGAGGATATGTCGTATGAAGAGATACCAAATGTCATTTTAGATAGAAGGATTATTCAATTGATGAACAAAGATGTACCGTTAATTAATTAAAGTTCTCTAGAGTAGGCATGATGCGAGCGAGGCTACATGGGAAGTAGAAAAGGAAATGGAGTTACACTATCCAAACTTAATGGACAAAGGTAAATAATGTTCGAGGACGAAAACTTTTTTTACTACGGGAGATTGTAATATCCCAAAATTTCCTATAAAAAAATAATGCATTTGCATCTCATGCATTATATTTTGTGGGTAGGGTATGAATCCAGTGAGAAGACTGTTGAGATTTTGTATACTGGAAGCAAATTTTATGCTTGTATACAATGTGTTTTGTCCCTACCACTATTTTATTTTCCTATCTGATAAATTTATATATTTGCACATGTTATCCTTTATCCTATATAAAAGTTAGATTTGTGTGGTGTGTCGGGTATCACAGAAGACAACATAAATTGGTTGAACTGACAAGATATAAACAGTTATCACAGCTGAGACAACTTAAGGATAAGTTGTCGGATTAAGTTGCAGTTTAGATAAGAAGGAGCTTGTCTTAGCTACTTGTCTTTACTGGTACACTTAAGGTGGTGTATTGATGGATCACAGTGAGATGTGTTCTCCTAACTGACCTTAGTGGATAACCAAGATCTCGGTGACTTAGCTAGTCTTAAGCATGGTAAGACTTCAGCTGAGTACATTTGGCTATCTATCACTTTGACCTATTATGGTGAACGTCATCGCGACCGGATCTACGTATCTTACGTGTTAGTAGTTATTTGTGGCTCAGGCTGGTTGTCTGTATATTGCAACCGTATCCTAGTAAAATGGGTTGATAATATCCCCTGAAGAACTCGAAAGGATTAGCACACTAAACCCGGCCGGTTGATTAAGTTCAGGTGTGTTAATAAGGTTGAGTGGTACTACTCAGGAATATAAGATGTTAATTAATTTAAGCTGTCAGTGAGCTTAATTAATTAACGGATATTTTTATCTTAAATACGCAGATCGATTAAGTCTAAAATACAAGCCCTTGCTCAATTTGGGATAAAGGGGTAAGTCAGCACGGATTCTCTAGTGGAATGAATTTGTGTTTATTAATTAATTTTGCTATGGGCTGAGCATAGATAATTAATTAATTTGAGGTCCAACTTTATTTCTTGTATTAGATCCCTGATCTGACCCAATTAGTTGTCTAGTTATTTATTGTCTCTCAGAAATCATTATTAACAGATTAATGTATTTTTACATTATTTTATAATGTTATTTATTTGGAATTAATTGGTTGGACCAATTAATTGATAAATATTAGTAGCCCAGTGGATTAATTAATTATATTATGGGCTAATTATGTGGAAGCTCATTAGAAATATAATTAAATTAATGTGCTATAAATATATTAATATTATATTGGCTTTTGAAGCCTATATATATTAATATTCTGTTCAGAAACAGAATACACACGTACATACAAAGATACACGTCGTGCATGAGTAGTGGGAGAGACAATAATCTTAATTTTCTCCAGTTCGCTGTCCACCCAGAGGGAGAAAAAGGCCGGGATACAGATCATAAGATATGACAAACGAGCAACAATCAGAGCCGCGAGAACATACGAAGGAGGCAGGTATCGTTCCTAACCTAATATTTCCTACAATTGGTATCAGAGTCAGGTTTAGGCTCTGATTGTTGCTGTCAGGAGCATGATTAGGGTTTATTTCCGTCGTTATCGGGCTATTTTCATGTTTGGGGCGGCCTGCGAGCCACTGTTTTGACCCCGTTGTAACGTTTTTCTCGTGAGAAAATCCACGAGTAGTTGATAGGACCAATGTGTTACGTAATTATACTATTTTTTACTGTATTTTGGTCTGGTTGCACGAAAACCGAGGTGCGACGGCGCAGAAAGACGGTGTTGGGTGATGATTCAATCCTCAGCATGATCATACTTGTGGGAAATGACTCTTATCTTCTTTACTGAATCATGCTCAGTAGCCTCGTGCTCTGAACTGTTGAGAAGATTTGAAGATTCCAAAACCCTATCTGATTGGTGAACCATTCCTTTGTATTCGTATTTGTCTCTGAGATTTCAGACTCAGTAGACACTCTGCTCTGGTCAAGGCGCTCAGTAGCTCATCAGCCTCAGCACCAGTGTAGAAGACTCGATATCTTGGACTCGGCGGGAGCAAGATATGCGAGAGAGTCGATTGAACCGAACTCGGCGGGAGTAGTTCACTGGACTCGTAGCCGATCTTCGATAGACTTATCTCGGCGAGCCTATCTACCGAATACAAGGTCGACTCGACAACGGCGAGATAGTCTTCGGGGATCGTCGAAATCTTTTGAAAGACAATCGGCATTGTCATGTACGAGGAAGAGAGAAGTCGGCTTCGGTCCCATCTCGAAGTTTGTCTTTGTCTCAACCACTTCATCCACCTCGACGAATGACAAGCATACACGTGTCTTCTCACCGCTAAAGCTGCAGTCAACCTTTTACCTAAAAAGGTGGGAAAGTACACACTGTTACCTACACCAAAAGAGCCGTTTGCTACCTAAAAGAGAGAGAGAGAAGAAGATCGTCTCCAACGGATCTATTTCAATCTCTGCTCTATAAATAGAGGGATCATTCAAGATTTGAGAGAGAATGTGCGCACCTAGAACACGAGAGAGCATTCAAACGAGCGATATTAACGACTAAGTCCTCCGCAAGAAACAACCGAGTTATCTCCCGTGAAAGACTACATCCAAATTCAAAAGGAACCAAGCCGAACCGACATAAGCTTCTAGTATCCAAGCGGCCCGACACGAACCTATAGCTAAACCCTCACTGTTCGTCGCTCTAGATAGCTACATTCTCGTTCCTTATCCCTCTAACCCTAAGCTCACTTGTTATATCCATAGCTTAGACGAAGGAGTTCACATTTGAACCCAATCCTTATTGTATAAGGACTCCTTCACTGTTGGAGAAGTTTGTCAAACACTTTAAGTTTGATAGTGTTGTAAACTGAGACTTGGATCAGTATAAAAACCAAGATGCGGCTTTGCCCAGTGTGCAAGCTGACTGAGACTAACTCAGGATAATAAATAGCCTCCTGATCATTCGGGACAGTGGACGTAGGATTTGAGCGATATTCGAACCACTTTAAAAAACCTATGTCTCTTACTGCTTTCTTAACTGTTGCATTGATTTTACTATTCATACTGAACATCATATTTAAATCAATCAACTGTCTCAGCATACTGAACTTTTAAATCTACTGAACTGAGACTTAAAACGTTTTCTCACAAAAATTGATTTGGGCCTACACAATTTCGCACACTGAACTCTCACTGAACGATACTGAATTCTGACTTAGTCAGTTAGCAGATCTCAGCTGAGTCAGTACTCTTTTAGCCTTTAACTCGATTCGAAACGGTTATGCAGTCGGCCCGAATCAAGCTTTTGGCATGACACCATCCCGAATAGGGCTGTTCAAGTTCGAAATTGAGAAATCGAATCGGTGTATTCACCCCCCCTCTACACTCGACCGTACACTCGGGACCAACAATTGGTATCGGAGCGGGAGTTCTTTGACTCTTGTTATCTTTGAGACCGGGTCTATTCGAACGGATCCAAGGGAAAACGTTTTCACCGCATATCACTCTACATTCATATCTATATTCTTCATGGCTGATATGTCGGGTATAAGGATGGTACCCATGTTCTCGGTGGAGAATTATGGAGTATGGCGAGTCGAAATGGAAGCACATCCGACATCCCTCCATGACAAGTATGGTCGAAGTTCTTGAAGATGGACCTATCGTTCCCATGATCGATAGTGTCGTAACTCGAGGACCAAGCTCAATGAGGAGGAATGGTGGCCAGGGAAGAAGATTCCCAAAAGACAAGTCTCTTCACTCCCGAGGAGAAGAAGCTTCACAATTTAGACCGTGTTGCCAGAAACGCCATACTGACCACCCTTAGTGATTCTTATCTTGGCAGGGTTCAGGAATGCAAGACTGCTAAAGAACTATAGGATGCTCTTGCGCTACTGAGTCGAGGGACTCGAGAAGATTAAAGCCAACAAATTAGCGCTTGGAACTCCAAAAGCCGGAAAGCTTGTCTCTCATGCCCGGGGATAAAATCGAAGATCTAAACGTCGATTTACCAATCGATGAACTCTATCAATGGGCTGGGAAAGACATTCAGCAACCGAGAGATGAATCTGAAAATTCTGAGGGCACTGCCGGATGGACACTGGACACCTTTTGCCACTCTATTGCGACATTCGACTTAGATGCTTTGTGTCTCCCGACCATATCTTTTCGTAATTACAGGCGGAGGAGTTTGAGTTCGACGGACCTCAAAGAAAGCAGAGCTGAAGGCGACACAAAAATCGACCATGCTTTCAAAGCATCGGTCAGCCAAAGATCTCCAAAGAACGAGCAAAACGACGAGTAAGACCGAACCTTCACTCAAAGATCTACAAGAAGGAAGTCTCGCTCGAAGTATGCACTTGCTCGCCGTAAAGTATCGAAGGAGAAGGAGCGACGCGAGAAAAGTGACTAAAGCCTATCGGGAAACGAAAGGTAAGTCAAATTATATGTCGAAACACACTCCCGACTCACAATCTTCCGAATGCGAAAGAAAGATGACTCGAACCATCAAAGAATAGCGAAAGCAAAGAAGAAAGAGTCATCGCTTGTTACAACCGCAAGAAGCCGGGACATTATCGCATATGATTGTCCCCGAGCTCGATAGTCTTTGAACGCGCAAGCACGTAGGCAAAGGAGAGAGAAATTCGCCCGAAAAGATAATCCTACATTGCTGGGCAAAATCTCGGACGACTCGAAGAGGTCGACTCCTTTATGGATTCATCGGATGATGATGCAGCTTTCATGGCCTTAGAGCTTGAAGCTGAAGAATCAGCTGAAAAGTGCATGATGGCAGGCGAAGAGGATAAGGTAAATTCTCATGAACCACTTAACTCCTCTTCACACTGCACACACGACACTATTTCAGGTGTAGACGAGAATTTGGACATCGCAACCGCATACGAAGAACTGCTCGACGAACAAATTCAGATGAGTCTGCAGCTCAGCAAGACTCTTCAGGAGTTGGATACCCTGAAAATAGAGAATCAGAGACTTTCTCAGGAGAGTCAGGTTGCTGCCGAGGCCGAAGGACTTGTGTTGAGACTCGGGGAGGAAATAAACTCTCCGATGGCCAAGTCTCGAAGCATCAAGAAGATCGGATTTCGGTTTTGACCAATGACTTGACTCGAAAGATATCGGACCGAGTCTGGCGAAGCAAGAAATGTCGGGACTTCGGACCGAGCACGACACACCGAAGAAGAGTGATGATGTGCGGAGGAGCCTCGATGACCGAAAGGTACATGGGCGCCGAGAAGAAATTAGAAGCTATGCTAGCAAGCAATAAGCCAAAGCACCGCAAGGAAGGACTTGGATTCAGCCGGGGAGCTTCCTCATCCGCCCCAAGACACTCGAAGTACGGCTTGCGATAGGTTTGTTCAAGGGGAGACTATGAACGAAAATATACTGAACCCCCTAGCAAAGAACAAACGAGAAGATGAAAGCACCTCATCCCACACATCGGCATTCCGACAAGAAGATCGGTGTCAAGAAACCCCGGTTCGGTCAAGGGGGGAACCAAAGAAATTAAAATTGGCGGATCGGTATGGACCTCCAAAGCCGCCACATCAAGCTCGGTATGGGTCATACTATTATGAACCTATAGTCGAAGAGGCTCCAAAGGTCGAAGAAAAAGAAAGCCACACGAGAAGGCTAAGGTCGGCGATCCATCAACTCGGAAGATCGGGACTCCTCGAACCTCGGAAGCCTCGAAGTCACCTTTGACCGATCCGGTGGTCGAGATATGTTGACTCTAATGGAAAGAAAATGTCCGAAACCACCGGGGTTGTTAGACAGATTTGGGTTATGAAAACTAACATCTAAGGACCCAAAATCAAAAATGAAGGGTACCCGAATAAAATTACGTTTTGCGGGTGCGTAAAGACCCATGGTATGTGGACGGCGGATGCTCAAGACACATGACATACCAAAGGAGTCTCATCAAGAATTATATCACCGAAGAAGGACCCGAGTGAGTTTGGAGATAATGCCAAAGGCTACACGAGAGGATATGGAACACTCGAAGCATAGGAACTCGCCAAAGTTCCAAGAGTATCATATGTTGAAGGACTTCAACATAATCTTCTCTCTGTTAGTCAATTTTGTGATAACTCAAAAAGAGTGATTTTTGACGCCGGTTTACGTGATGTTATTGATAAATCCACGGGGAAAACAAGTGTTATCGTGTTCGCGCGAAAGAACATATATGTGGTCGATCGGAACTCAGCTGAACACGAAGCTTGCTTATTGGCGAAGAATGACAACCGCACGGGGTAGCTATGGCACGTAAGACTCAGCCATCTCAACTTTAAGACGCTCAACAAGCTTGCAAGAAACACTCTAGCAAGGGGACCGCCGAATGAAGTATTCGAAGCAAAGACACTCGGTGTGAAGCATGTCCGAAGGGAAAGCAAACAAGGAATCAAAATCCTCCGGTTCCATCGCCTTCCACGAATGGAATTCTTCACCGCTACATATGGATTTGTTCGGTCCAGTCTCCCCGGTGACGATCGAGGCGAGAAAATATGCATTAGTGGTCATAGATGACTACTCGCGCTACACATGGGTCATATTCATTGCCAACAAGTCCGACGTCAAAACAGAGTTACCAACGCTTACGAAAAAGCTCGGTGTCGAAAAGAACACCAAGATCGAAAAAATACGTTCGGACGGAGGAACCGAGTTCCTTAATTCCATGGTAAAGGAGTTCCGCAAGCGTAGGGAATAGAGCATGAGACTTCACCGCACGCACACCTCGGCGGAATGGAGTTGCTGAACGAAAGAACGTAACTCTAAAAGAGGCGGCTAGGACTCTACTCGCAGACTCGGGACTCCCAACCAAATTACGGACGGAAGCTACCGATACGCATGTTATACTCGAGAATAGATCTCTACCGACAAAGCAAAGATAAGAGAACACCATATGAACTATGGAACGGCGGGAAGCCTTCTCTATCTTATTTCCATATTTTTGGTTGTTCATGCTTTATCCACAATAATGGAAAAGATCAGCTGAAGACTTTTGATAGCAAGTCAGATCAGGGAGTATTCTTAGGATACTCTCGGGTCAGCAAAGCTTTCAGAGTATTCAACTATCGGACTCTTTGCGTGGAGGAAAGCCCTCATGTTGTTTTTAACGAGTTTGCTACTGAAGTCAGGAGCAATAACTCAAATTCTGAATCTGAGGACATCAGTAAGCAGCTACAGGATCTAAGCTTAAAAGACAAATCTGAAAAGATCCGGCTATGTTGGGATGATGATTCGGACGAAGAAACGAAGACAAATCTACCGAATCTCAACCAGCGAGCAAGTAGGCGAGCGAGATTGATTCTCCCGAACGGAATCAATCCCGTGTAACTCAGGTCGATGAGGAAACCGTAGAGGTAACTGAGACCAACACTACTGAGAATAACAACTCAGGGGGAACGTCTAGTAATGTTCCTGAGCTGAATGCCCCTGAACCTGGTGACTCAAGTAGATCACACTCTTGTTACTTGAATTACTTCAATCTCGAATAGTATAACCGAAATGCCTAACTCACCTACTATCCGTGTTGAACAAATTTCGGATGAAGAGTTAAAACATCGTAGATCGTGGCTAGATGCTCACACCGCTCGATCTTATAATTGGAGATCCTTCAAAGCACACGTCAAGACAAGATCCAGTTACGTCAAGGAGAAAGCGCATTATTTTCCCGCTTCTTGTCTACCGAAGAGCCTCGGGATATTGAGGATGCACTTAAAAATGCTGATCGGATTATTGCTATGCGGGAAGAGCCGAATCGGTTCACGAGAAACGAAGTATGGGAGCTTGTAGACGAGACCCCGGCATCAACATGTCATTGGAACCAAATGGGTCTTCAAAAACAAGCGAGATGAAAACAACGTTATAGTAAGGAACAAAGCAAGACTCGTGGCTAAAGGCTACTTTGTCAAGCCGAAGGGATAGATTTCGATGAGACGTTCGCTCCGGTTGCAAGATTAGAGGCAATTAGACTATTCCTAGCCTACGCAACACATCAAAGATTCGGAGTTTATCAAATGGATGTGAAGTCTGCGTTCTCGAATGGCGTCTTTGAAAGAAGAAGTCTATGTGGAACAACCGCCCGGCTTTCGGCGGGGACATCAAGTATATAGACTCGTAAAAGGCTCTATACGGGTTAAAACAAGCACCCGGGGCTTGGTACGATACCGTCTCGAGTTTCTTCTTCGAAAGGTTTTCGAAAAGGCACAAGAGACCGCACTCTATTCAAAGCACTCGACCGGAAGAAGACTTATTACTTGTGCAGATCTACGTGGATGACATTATCTTCGGTTCGAAGAATGTCATCATGTGTCGACAATTTGAAAAGATGATGAAGGATAAGTTCGAGATGTCGATGATGGGTGAAATGAACTACTTCCTTGGCTTTCAAGTCAAGCAATCGAAAAGGGAACATTCATCAACCAAGGCAAATACACTCGAGACCTCATCAAAAGATTCGGCCGCACATCCGAGCAAATCAATCAAGATCCCGATGAACACGAATATGAAGATAGATCTTGATAAAGAGGGAGTATCGAGAGACCAAACCGAATACCGTGCTATAATTGGTTCTTTATTATATCTAACGGCTACTCGTCCCGACATAACTTATGCTTTGTAGGTGTGCCGTGCTCGATTTCGGGCGAATCCCAAGCGAGTCATATGGACTCAAGAAAGAAGATTCTCCGCTATCTACGAGGAACACCCGACACGGGTTTATGGTATCCACCGATGATAATATTGAACTAACTGGTTATTCCGATGCCGACTATGCGGGATGTAGAATAGACCGAAAATCAACTTCGGGGAACGTGTCGGTTCCTTGGTAGTAAGTCGATCTCATGGTTTTCGAAGAAACAAGCACTCGGTGGCCACGTCGACTACCGAAGCCGAATACATGGCTGCTTGGGAAGTTGTTGCGCCCAAATCCTTTGGTTGAGACAACGAGTGAGAGACTATGACGTCATTCGGAATGAAGTGCCGATCTTCTCGCGACATGATACCGGTGCTATTGCAATCACTCGAAATCCTCGTTCTTCACACAAGATGCAAGCACGTGGACATCGACATCACTTCATTCGTGACCATGTCGAAAAGAAGGATATCGAAATGGAAAAGATCCATACCGACAAACAAAGGGCGATATACCGACCAAGCCTCTAGGCGAATCCCGATTCGGAGAACTTTCGAGAGCTAGGTCTGCTTTGGACCCTACTGACCCCGATCGGTAATAAGGTTTCGGGAGAGGAACATTCCGGTGAGGGGGAATGATCACTCTCGATCGAGTAAATTCAGATCGTAGAGATTCGAAAAAACCATCTACACGAGCTATCAGCTGACTACTATGTTCAGCTGACAGGTTTGCGTATCTCCACTAGTATCTAATGCAACAATGATAAGCATTTATTATGTAGATTCAGCATGATTTAAATATCTCTTAGTTTGTCATTTATTGATAAGCAGTTACATTTAATACACGACATTCTATGCACAACTTTGCTTTGAACTCGTGCGCATTAAATGCATGTCTTATCATAGTTACTCTTTAGGCATGTTTACAACTTGCATTGACTTAGACGGCTTTTGTGATCATTACCTTTTATATTATTGAATCTTAACCGTCCATCTCATAAAGTAGGTTTAAACTCAGCCTTAGATCGATAACTGTTCATCTTTTAGACATGTACATATTTCGATCAAATCTTAAGAACCGCCATATTCGCACTTAACATTTCGATCATATCTTACCTCCGAAAATCCTAGAATACCTTTGTGCAAAAACCCTCATTTGCTTACTTTCACCTCGATCAAATTCTCGGTATGCCTACATGTAGTTACTTATGTGTTGATCATTATTGATTAGTATCATATATAAAAAGTTTATTTAAAAAAAAATCGATACTGATAACAACTTCATGTAACAGGTACAATGGCGGAAACCAATATCTCTATGATATCTCCAGCGGATATGCGAGAACATTCGGAGAAGGATCGCGTGTGGTTTGAACCCACCATGGATTTCTATTCATGCGATCCGGAGTATATGGATGAGATCTTCTCGGCTCGCGCGAGTCGGGATCGGAGAAATTTCTGCTAGGAGGCCTTCGTTCTTCCTCCCGAGACAGGTTGCGTAGCTGTATTTGAATTCAGACGCAGTGTCTGGAGATATAGTGGCGAGATTCGTTGCCCATTCTATCCAAAACGCTACTATGGAGCTGAAGCAGATGTCCATCAAGGATGCCTTGAAGCGGAGTTTTGATCTGCCCTCCGAAGGGACCAGTACAGTCGGGTACAGAGACGACCGAGTTGATGAATACCTTACCATCTTCTGTGGAAAGCCCACTACATTCAGAGCTGCTTTTCCGAAGAATAGCATGTTGCCTCAGTTCAGGGCACTTGCCTATATAGTGACGCAGCCTGCGACAAGCCAAGGTGGTCGTTTGACCAAGTGTCGAGGCCTAAGATTCAGATGATGATGGCCATATACGACCGAGCCCAGATAAATTGGACGGAGTTCTTTCTCCGAGAATTCATGGCTCAGGCTGCTAAGTTCGACAAAGCATCAAACACGCTGAGCGCAAAGGGCAAATTGTTGTATGTACTCAAACTGTCCATCATGATCGAAGATTTATGTGGATCTCGAGCCTATCACCTACAATGACAAGGAGTACTTCAATGTGAAGAAGGTCGATTTCACAACAAGACAAGAAGCGCTTCGGCAGATAGGGTCGGGACCCTCGAGCGTCTCTCCGAAATCAAAGTCTCGAAGAGCTACGCCTACAAAGAAAAGAACCCCTCCCGCTAAAACTCCTAAGGCACCGGCAAAGAAACCGAAGAAAGCCGGCGAGGTGCCGCCACTGCGAGGAGGTTCCACAAGTGCCCGCCGAACGGGCTCCCGAGAAGACTACTCGGCCCATGCAGTGGTTGATGAGTCCGAGTCTTCCGAGAAGACTCGGTCGATGGAAAAGATTGTTTCCACCGAAAGGGACCAAGGGGATGCTTCGAAGCTCGGAGCGCAGATATTCGGTGCCTAGACGGCCCCCCTTTCTGTCCCTCCACTCAGCTCAGTCCCTCCAACTGAAGAGCAGACTTCACACATAGACTTGGAGTCCGAGATCGCATCCGAAGGTGAATCAATCGGGATGGAAGCTTCGAGTGATTATATCCAGAGCATCCCGAGAAATTCCGCAACTAGTTCCGGAGCTTGCCGACTACTCGAGACTTGTTGCTCATCGCCAAGACAAGCAAGGCTCCACATGTTGCTGCGACATCAGGAGTGGCCTCGTCTACAGCGCCTTGTCCTCCACTACTCCTGTCAGCAGATGCATGAAGAGGAATTGAGACTGAGAGAGGAGATAGGCTATTCAGAGCCTGAAGACCTCAGCTCAATGGACAATCCGAGGGCTGCAATGCCGCCATGATTCATGATCGGCAAGCACGCCTCCGGCCCGAAGCACCCTCGGATGGGTCGACCATGACGACCCACCCGCTGATTCGAGCCCCGGAAAGCCCGATGAGGGACATCCACGAGACAAGGATACCCATACTCGAAACCGCTCCACCTCTCGGTATCCTTGGTCCCGAGAAGTCCAAGGCCGGGTGCTTCGTCCTCGCAGAGCCCGCTCGGCTCTTGCTTTGCGATCGACTTTCGAAGCGGCGCCCGGCCCGGACCGCGAAGAGATCTCGACCAGTGGCAAAAGCCTTAACGCCCAAGGGATCAAAAATCGAGATCTTGCGAAGGCTATCCATAGGACATGGAAGCGGCATCGCTCAAGCCACGACTAAAGAACTTCGTGGGCCGAAGTCTTCTCGTCTCTTCATCGGCCGCCCCGATGTTTCCGCGCTTATTTCGAAGCGTTGGCTCGAGCAGCAAGTCAAATTCGAAGCTCAGCTCAAGATCTTTCGGGAGAGCCAAGCCAAGCTACTAGATGAATTTTTGGCTTCTAAACGGCTCATACCGACGCTATCACCGAACAATCCGAGGCCACCGAACAAAGACTTGAGATTATCCAACCGGCCTTGGAAGACAAGATCACCGAGAAGCCGAAAGACTTCAAGGAAGCAGTGACCTCTCTCACAAGCAAGACAAGGAAAACCTTACCATGGAGAGGAACGAGTTGCATGAGGCTCGGCCAAGCCCCACGATCGTCTTGATGAGCTTGTCAACCTCCTACAAAAGTCTGAAGAAGTCAGTCCTAGTCCCTACCCCGGTGCTCATTGATGATGCCAAAAAGGGGGAAAGTGAAGGAAAAAGGGAAGGAAAGAAGAGTACTGAGAAGCTGCCTCAAACTCAGTCTCAGAAGGGTGAGGCCCAGGGTGTTTCGGCTGCGAGCACAGCTGAAACCGGCCCAAGTAGCTCAGGACCCCCGCCAGACTACTCAGGCAACCCAGACTCCCAAAGACATTATTAAGGAGGTTGCTGAGTACGCTGAACAGGCGGTGGAGGACTCAGAAGAAGAAGAGGCTCTTATTCCACCACCAGTTCAAGAAGGCAAGGGCAAACAGAAGCTTAAAATTCCAACCCCTCCAGCAAAGAGATTAAGATACATATCTGCTGAGGAGGAAGCCCAAATAGCTGCGGATGAGAGACTGGCCAGAGAAATTGCAGAGGCCGAAGCAGCTAACAAGCCAAAGTCTAAGCCTGCCAAAGGAAAGACTAAAGCCCCATCCAGAGGAGGAAAGAGAACTGCTAGACTGCCTCCGAGAAAGCTCATCATAACAGATGAAGAGGACAGAGAAAAAGACAAGGAGCAAAGCAGCGAAAGAATGCCGAAAGGCGGTGGTACATCCAAATCTAGATCTAGTATCCCTGCGCGAATCGGAACAAGCTCCTCGAAGCCTCAAGAGCAAGATGCGAAATTGAAGAAATCTTTGCTCGGATGGATAGATATCTCTACGAGAGGAGAGGAAGCTAGACGGATAGAGTACGCCGCACGCAGGATACATTTGGCGGACCTTGAGGCACTCGGGAAGCGTCGAACAAGAGGCCGGGCGAGAGTTCCTTCGAAAGCCGACATCCCTTATCGATACGTAAGGTTCAGGAAGCCAAACGATCTGAAAACACATAGATGGCCGAGATCAGATGAATGGATGCCTATTCGGTTCAATCGGAGATGGGAATCGGCCAAGATAGAGTTTATCAAGAGAAATTATTTCTGGCGATTCGGCCTGAAATGTCTAAGGCTGATGCCTATGTCGAGTGGATGACCATTACCGAACCTCGATCTTTACCCATATATGCACGAGCAAGAATCGAAGGGGTAGTAGTCGGCGTTCTCGAAGCAAGGATCATTCCTCCACCCGGAAGACAAGACGACTCAAGACATCTCGGAATGATTGAACAAGAAGTGAAGAATCTTTGCGTTGAACAGAGGACTAGAACAAGATGATCCAGCGAGACTTCGCCGAATACACGAGCCGAGGAAGAACACATTCAGAATGTATGGAGTCCCACTGCCTGAAGATAAATCCCAAGGTTTCATGAATAGGATTCAGCAGTTTAAGGGTTCTCCCTCTTAGTTCTTTTAGCTTAGCAAGATTTGTAATGTACTGAACTAGTTATTATATATATACAAATCTTACATTGGCTCGACAACTACTTGTTGTCTAAATAGCCGTGTTTGCTTTATGCTTTAACACTCAGAATCACTGAAGTGATTACTGACACACACACGTTGTTTATTCACTTGTCAGTTTTTGCTCGGTTAGATCTCTGATAGACTAGACTTTCGGAGAGTTATTATTTCTCTTAGGGGGAAATTGTTGCATGGGGGAAATTATTGTAAAGGGGGAAATTGTTCTGCCTTGTCTCCCTCAGTAGTCTAGCACTTACCAGACAACTCCACTGATCCTACTTGTAATATTTGTAAGGAGCTCTGTTTCTGAGTAAGTTAGTGTTTAGCATAGTTGATAGGACATAGATGATAGGTTTTGGCATCATCAAATAGGGGGAAATTGTTGGGTGATGATTCAATCCTCAGCATGATCATACTTGTGGGAAATGACTCTTATCTTCTTTACTGAATCATGCTCAGTAGCCTCGTGCTCTGAACTGTTGAGAAGATTTGAAGATCCCAAAACCCTATCTGATTGGTGAACCATTCCTTTGTATTCGTATTTATCTCTGAGGTTTCGGACTCGGTAGACACTCTGCTCCGGTCAAGGCGCTCGCTAGCTCATCGGCCTCGGCACCGGTGTAGAAGACTCGGTAATCTTGGACTCAGGCGGGAGCAAGATATGCGAGAGAGTCGATTGAACCGAACTCGGCAGAGTAGTTCACTAGGACTCGAGAGCCGATCTTCGATAGACTTATCTCGGCAGCCTATCTATCGAATACAAGGTCGACTCAAGAACGGCGGATAGTCTTCGGGACTCGTCGGGAATCTTTTGAAAGACAATCAGCATTGTCATGTACGAGGAAGAGAGAAGTCAGCTTCAGTCTGTCTCGAAGTTTGTGCTATCTCAACCACTTCATCCACCTCGACGAATGACAAGCATACACGTGTCTTCTCACCTGCTAAAGCTGCAGTCAACCTTTTACCTAAAAAGGTGGGAAAGTACACTGTTACCTACACCAAAAGAGCCGTTTGCTACCTAAAAGAGAGAGAGAGAAGAAGATCGTCTCCAACGGATCTATTTCAATCTCTGCTCTATAAATAGAGGGATCATTCAAGATTTGAGAGAGAATGCGCGCACCTAGAACACGAGAGAGCATTCAAACGAGCGATATTAACGACTAAGTCCTCCGCAAGAAACAACCGAGTTATCTCCGGCGAAAGACTACATCCAGCTCAAAAGGAACCAAGCTGAACCGACATAAGCTTCTAGTATCCAAGCGACTGACACGAACCTATAGCTAAACCCTCAGCTGTTCGTCGCTCTAGATAGCTACATTCTCGTTCCTTATCCCTCTAACCCTAAGCTCACTTGTTATATCCATAGCTTAGACGAAGGAGTTCACATTTGAACCCAATCCTTATTGTATAAGGACTCCTTCACTGTTGGAGAAGTTTGTCAAACACTTTAAGTTTGATAGTGTTGTAAACTGAGACTTGGATAAGTATAAAAACCAAGACGCGGCTTTGCCCAGTGTGCAAGCTGACTGAGACTAACTCAGGATAATAAATAGCCTCCTGATCATTCGGGACAGTGGACGTAGGATTTGAGCGATATTCGAACCACTTTAAAAAACCTGTGTCTCTTACTTGCTTTCTTAAGCATTTGCATTGATTTTACTATTCATACTGAACATCATATTTAAATCAATCAACTGTCTCAGCATACTGAACTTTTAAATCTACTGAACTGAGACTTAAAACGTTTTTTCACAAAAATTGATTTGGGCCTACACAATTTCGCACACTGAACTCTCACTGAACGATACTGAATTCTGACCTAGTCAGTTAGCAGATCTCAGCTGAGTCAGTACTCTTTTAGCCTTTAACTCGATTCGAACGGTTATGCAGTCTGGCCGAATCAGTTTGGCACGCACACCATCCTGAATAGGACTGTTCAAGTTCGAAATTGAGAAATCGAATCAGGTGTATTCACCCCCCCCTCTACACCTGACCGTACACTCGGGACCAACAGACGGAAAAGGCGAAACCCTATTTTTTGGCAGATCACGACCACCGACTTGAGGCAGCGCGTGGGAGCGCGTGTCAAAGTATTTTTCCGATCCATTCTGATTTACGAGACTTCTTAGTTGATTGATTATTTTATTAAATTACATCAAATTATTTTCTTTTATTAAATTAGTCATGAGGACATGTTACTCTTTGTGATTAGGTTACTATCGAGATGGTTTAGGGAAAAACTCTTGTGGTTTAGATTATTGTGTTTCAAGATTTATCTTATTTCTTTCAAATAAAAAAAAACTTGTTATTTGATTAGTATTTGTTGTCGAAGAAACCCATAACTCTTTTCCTTATTTTTAGACTTAGGCTTAAATTACGTAGCCAACTTTGTTAATTATCATATCAAAGTAATGCTAGGTATTACATTTTTGGAATTTTATACATCATGATATTTTTTATTTACGTTCTGTGTGGTATAATGTTTTGTATGATGCATACAAGATAAAAATTTGTATATTTAGGGCGGGCGCGCAGGGGCTTAGTCACTTGATATTCACATTTCAATTGCTAAAAAGGTTAATGTGAGTTTCTCTTTTATCCTTATTATACTCTAAATAATTTTTCTCATGTGTTATTCGGTAAAGGTAAAACCTTCGGGTTAGCCTTCGGCATTTCACGCAACAAAACCTTCGGGTTAGACTACAATCACTCACGCAGTAAAACCTTCGGGTTAAGCCTTCGGGCTAGCATGTCTAATTTTTCATGTTAAATTCTTTATATATTACAGTTTGGATAATGTTTGACCTCAATGAGTCGTCTTACTCACCCCCTTTATATTCACATTTTTCAGATCATGGTCCGACAGATGCTTGAGGTGATTAATGGTGATGGTCACACGAGAAAGGAATCTGAAACTCTTTACCGCATTAAAATAGTTTTATCATGAACTACGCATTTTCTTTCCATTTTATTTATGGGAACTAATATTCGCACATGTTTTTCATTTTTTTTAAGACTTCCGCTCTTTATGAAATTGCATTGAGACTTTCTTGTTTTTAGATAACAAAATCCATCTTTTGAAATTAAATGTGAAGATAAGTTTTAAGCAAGAAGTGACGTCCCTTTGTAGAGTTTTGAAAATTAGGGCATTACAAGTATGATATACAAATTAGGTACTTTTGAAAAATAGGATTAAAACAAGTAGTACAGACTACGAAAGAAACAATTCCTCTACATGGAGAGGAAGTGGTTATTAAATTACTTGTTGATAGTGATATATTGTCTTATAGACTGTCACATAAATTTATTCATACTAGATTAGTACAAATTGTATTTAGTACAAATTGTATTTAAGCCTTTGACTTTGGAAGGACTCCCAAAAAGATTTATAGCAGCTTTAGAATTTAAATTGGGAATAATCTCTTATAGGAATAATACAACAAGTTTGGCTCACGGTTCAGTTTATTTTGATGTATATCCAAATTTATAATTGTCATTATCGGATATTAATATATTAAATTCTTTAAAATTAAATGTTAAAACTCATGGTCACACTTACAAATCGAGAACATAAATAATAGCTATCTATCATAGAGTTTATTATAAACCATTATATACATTAAACCCAGATGTAAAAGGGTTAATAAACCTTTATATGAAACAATTATAGACATTCATTTGATAAATCTAGATCTATATAATCGCATATATCAGTGAATTTTCTGATGAAGATAAAATAGAAAAATTAGTAATAGATAAAAACAATATTGTTCAAGTAATAAAAAAAATAATACTTAAAGTACTAAAAAGAGGAAATGACTGAATCAGAACTAAATTCCCAATATAATGTTTTTAGAAAAAAAAAAAAGATTTTAATCCTGGATCACAGTCAAGACAAATAACAAAAACTGAATTTAATACACCCAAATGGAAACCGTGTAGAAAATGGTTTTTTGAAAATTTCAATTTTGAAAAAAAATCTATATTCAAGAAATTTTTATAAATTTTATGAACAAAAGAATAAAATGTTATTTTTAGTCCTTAGTTTGTTTCTACATATGTAGAACAATACATTTCTTTATTAGAAAGAAATTATAAATTGTTGGTCCAGAGACGAGCCTCAGGTGTAGGGGGAGGGGGGTGAATACACTTGAAGACAAATTCTTACTCAGAACGCTAAAGTCAGCTTAGTTGAATGTTGCTACTGAACTAGTCTACTGAACTAGTCAGTTGGCTAAATAAACTTTCTGGATCGCGTGGCAGAGAATTCTTCTACTGAGTACAGTCTACTGACTTATGTCAGTGAACAGTAGTTCAGTGTCAGAAATTATGTGCCGAAATGTATGCCCAAAATATATTTGTCTCAGTTGAGAAACCCGTTTTATGTTGTTTGATTTAAAGTCAGTTTTATGCAATGTGAACAATTATCAATGCAACAGTAAATCAACACAAATAATTTTTAAAGTGGTTCGGATACACAGGATCCGACGTCCATTGTCCTGAACAAAGCAGGAGTTCTTGATTAGCTTATACTAAGCAAGTCTCAGTCGATCTGTTCACTGGACATATAAGTTCTTGTTTGCTTATACTGAGCAAGTCTCGATTAATCTGTATGCTGGACAGATATCTACTTATAGTCGTAGTGACTTTACAATCTCAACCGTGAAGGTTTGAGTTTCTCCAACTATGAATGAGTTCTTAAAATAAGAACAGTTCACAAAGATGAACTCCTATGAGTTTTCTAAGGTAATGATATTATAATAAGAACGCTTAGGTTAGAGATGGGGAACTAAATGATCTCTAAAGAGAAGAACTAAGATGATCTTTCAAATGAGCAAGTTCTTCGCTGTGTTTTGCTTTGAGTTCGCTAGAGTATGCTCGCTTGAATGCTTGGTTCCCTTGTTGATGATCTTTCTGCATGAAGATTCTTCTCTATTTATAGTCTTCGATTCATGAATAGATCCGTTGGAGGGAGTCTAGACACGTGTCGAATAAGACAAGGAAAACGGCCATATCGATTTTGAATATCGCTGTAGAGATTTCCTCTTTTTCAGTCTAGGAGCAGCTTTATGGCAGAGCAGGTAAAGTGATGGCGGCTCCTCATTGGTCGATGTTATCAAAGTAGGTGAGGCTTGTTCAAACTCCAAGTGTACGATGAGTTGACTTCCTCTGAATCCTCGGATCTTTAACTGAATTATCTCATACTTCCATTCTCATGGTTCTGAGAATTCGTGGCTCGAATTCCTTTGCAGATTCAGTTGGTTATAACTTATCCAACTAACTTCTTCGATGCTGAGTTCATTCGGCTGAGTGGCGGATCTTCTACTGAATGCACCAGCTACTGAACTCTAGCCTACTGAGTTCCTAACATTCTGAACTCAACTAAGCTATTAATTATCGAAGGCTTATCATTCAGCTAGGGGTTTTGAGATCTTCAAATCTTATCATACTGAATCTCATCTCAACATAAACGAAGGAGTGGAAATATTTTAAGTCAAGTATCTCCACCACAACAACCTTTTCAATTTGAAAAGAATGAGAAAATTCATAATTTTCTAACTTTTGCCAAAATATTGGAAGATGATGCATTGCCAATAACTTGCAAACGAATAAATAATTTAATTGAAAAAAATATTTACACTAAATTTTTCTATCTTAATGTTTTAGGAGAACAATAGTTTTCCTTACAAGATAGAGTAAAAAATATTTTATTAATTATAACTAGCAAAGTAATAACGATAGAACTGTCAAAGGGAAAAGGAATAGAGGAAATTGCAAATCTACAATACAACCACCACCGGAAATAAAAGGCTTTAAATTAAGACCTATGAAAGAATTTGAAATTTCTTTAGAAGAAAAATTCAAGAAATTAAGAATTAGTAAACTTGATAAAAAAACTAAAATAAAAATTAATTGATAATTCAGATTATAGACAAGTGTATAAGGAACAAATAAATAAAATATCTAAATGGGCAAATAAGCCAACAATAGGGAAATATTATTACCCTAGGCCAACACCAGTTGATGTTCTAATAGGAGAACACATCAACAAATTCATAATACAATACATAGAATGATAATGTATTCTACTTTATATATGTCTAATGTGAATACATATAAATAAATTGCAAAATGATAATATCATGTTTTACGGGACAACTTAAAGGATGGTGGGATAATTATTTATCTCAATCTGATAGAGATAATATTCTAAATACCGTAAAAACAGAAGGAAACAATATGAGAGAAGATGCAGTATATACACTGGTCATTAATATTGCAGATCATTTCACATGTAGGTATACAGAAAATAGTGAAAATATTAGAGCTCTATTACAAAATCTTAGGTGTAAAACACTTACGAATTTTATATGGAATAAATATATCTTTATAAGTAGAGTTATGGAACTTCCTGAGTGTAATAACACCCATTGGAAATCAAAATTTATAGATGGATTTCCCAACTTATTTGCTGAATGAGTGAGAAAAGTTTTAAGATAAAATTATAATAATATCCCTTCTGAAAATTATTCAAACGGAAAACTAATAGGAACATGTGTTCAGGAATGATTAAATCTTTGAAAAATGAGATAAAATTAAATCAACAAATGAAACGACAAAAATTGGTAGAAACAGGCAACTAGACCATTTTGTGATCAATTTGTTATGGATAAAATTCCATCTGCTAACAAACCTAAAAGGGTTTGGAAAGACAATAAAAACTATCATGAGAAAAAAAAGTTTCTAAGAAGAAAATTGAAAAAAATAAAGAGAAAAAAAGATGATAGAATAAAAAGAAATTGGGAAAAATAGAAAATTAATAGTTTGTAAGAATTGTGGCAACTATGGTTACTATGCCAGAGAATGTTGGACTAAGAAAAAGATTAATAATCTTAGTCTTGACAATAATATAAAAGATATATTTTGAAAAATATTATTAAACTCAGATATAGAATCAGAAGATACTAGTAACACTAGTTTAAGTGATAATTTTAATAAATAATTAGATATTCTAGAAAATGAGTCTACAACATCAGGCTCGGATTCATAATGCTTAACATGTATCTTATGACAATCTTGTCCTACAAAAGTTAATAATAGTGAAAATGAAGGCAAAGAACTTTACAATATTATGTCACAATTCCAAGATTTAAATAATAATTTCTTGACACATAATAATATTATGGAATTATTAAAAATAAGTAAAGATCTAGAATTAATATCTAGAATAATAGATCTTATGGAAAATACTCCTAGTACTTCTCAGAATAATGAAAAATTTAGGAATAAACTTTTAAATGCAGAAGGTTCTTATATGATGTCTGAAGTTTACAAAAGAATTAGACAGAAGAAAGTAGAAGAAAATCTTACTTCTACAAATACTTTAATAATAGAAATTAATAATCTTAAGGAGGAGATACTATATTTAAAAAATGAAAATAGGAATTTGGACAATATCATTTCTAGAATAGATGATAGTCCTAATGAATCTCCTCTAGAACAAGAAGTTGAAGAAAAAATAAATGAAAATTTCTTATCTACATTAAAAATGGTTATATCCCAAAAGCGGTATACCAAAATTACTCTTTTAATTGATAATTATTATTCCAAAGAATTTGCAGCTCTTGTGGATAGTGGAGTTGACTTAAATGTTATACAAGGAGGATTAATACCCACTAGATATTTTAAGAAAACAACTCCTACATTATTTCATGCATGAGGCTATATTTAAAAATAAATTGTAAATTACCTAAAATAAATATTTGTATTAATAAAAAGTGTATTCAAACAGGTTTCTTACTTGCTAAGGATATTACTAACCAAGTTATACTTGGAACTCCTTTTCTAACAAAAAATCTATCCGTTATAAGGGTAGATAAAGAAGGAATCCTAAAAACCTTTGAAGGGAATAATATTTTTCTTAAATTTATTTATGAACCTTTCACTCATGAGATTTATGATGGTATTTCTTCAAAACAAAATCAATTATATTATTTGAGGTAGGAATTAAATTTTATTATTATTGAAGAAAAACGTCAAAATCCTAAATTAAAAGATAAAATTGAATTGATTAGAAATCAATTCTCCTTAGAAATTTGTAATGAACATCCCAATGCTTTTAGAAAAAGAAAGAAACATATTGTTTCTCTTCCTTATGAGGAAGATTGTGATGAAAAAAGAATTCCAACAAAGGCTGGATCTTGTTAGATGAATTCTGAATACTTAGAATTATGTAAAAAAAATTGAATCTTTATTACATAAATGATTAATAAATCCTTCAAAATCTCCTTGATCCTGTACGGCTTTTTAAGTTAATAAACATAGTGAACAAGAGAGAGGAGCACCAAAATTAGTAGTTAAATATAAACCACTTAATAAAGTCTTGAAATGGATTAGATATCCTATTCCTAATAAAAAAGATTTATTAGACAGATTATATGATTCTACTATATTTTCAAAACTTGATCTGAAATCAAGATACTGACATATTCAAATTAATAAATCTGATAGATATAACTGCTTTAATGTTCCAATAGGACAATTCGAATGGAATGTTATGTCATTTGGATTGAAAAATGCACCTTCTGAATTTCAGAAGATTATGAATGATATTTTCACCCTTTATAGTGAGTTTATTATAGTTTATATCGATGATATTTTAGTATTCTCTAAGGATATAAAGATGCATTTTAAGCATTTAATGATATTTACAGATATTATTGTTAAAAGTGGGCTAATCGTAGCTAAGACAAAAATGAATTTATTCCAAACAAATATCAATTTTTAGGACACAACATAGAAAAAGGAAATATAATTCCAATTAATAAGAGTATTGAGTTTGCTGAAAAATTTCTAGCTGAAATTAGAGATAAAACACGGCTTCAAAGATTTTTATGAAGCTTGAATTATATTTCGCCATATTATAGAGATATTGCCAAAGACACAGCCATCCTTTATGATAGGCTGAGAAAAGCTCCAAATCCTTGGACAGAACAACATACTAAGACTGTTCAATAAATTAAAAATAAAGTTAAAACTTTACATTATTTAATGCTTAGTAACCCAAATTGGGGTAAAATTGTTGAGAGAGATGCCTCAGATATTGGTTATGGAGGAATCCTTAAGCAGGTAAATCCTCAAACCAAATAATAATATCTTGTAAGACTTTATTCAGGAAAATGGAATAATTCTCAAAATAATTATGCTACTATAGCTAAGAGATTTTAGCTATAGTAAAATGTGTTTTGAAATTTCAGGATTATTTATATAATCAAAAATTTAATATATAGACTTATAGCAAATCTGCAAAGTTTATATATACTAAAGATTTTAAACATTATGTTTCAAAACAAATATTTGCAAGGTGGCAGACTCATTTAGCCCATTTGATTCTGAGATTATATAAAAGAGAGGGGTATATTGGTCCTGAGACGTGGTTCAGGTGTAGAGGGGGGGGGAGTGAATACACCTGAATACAAATTTCTTTCTCAAACGCGAAGTCAACTCTAGCTGAGTTTGTTACTGAACTAAGTCAGATAGCCAAATATGCTTCAGATCGCGTGGGCAGAAAATCTTCTACTAAGTTCAGCTCTACTGACTTGAGTCAGTCGAACAGTCGTTCAGTATCAGAGTGTGTGCGGAAGTGTAGGCCCTATCAAACGTCTCGGTTAGAAAACACCGATTTTTATGCTGAGTTTTATGAAATACAGTTTGTATGCAATATGAGTAGTTAAGGAAAACAGTAAATCAACACAACAATTTTTAAAGTGGTTCGGACACAGTGAGTCCTACGTCCATTGTCCTGACCAAAGCAGGATACTTGTTATATTTATACTGAGCAAGCCTCAGTTGGTCTGTTCACTGGACAGACGCAAACCTTGAATTTTATACTGAGGAAGTTCTCAGTGATCTGTGCGCGGGACAGATTCTCTACCTATAGTCGTAGTAATTTTTACAGGGTTTCAAACTTGAAGAGTTTGAGTCTTCTCCAACTAAGAGGAAGTTCTTACAAATAAGAATGGTTTCACAAGGATGTGAACTCCCTCGAGGTTTCTATGTTAAATATATTACAATGAGCTTGCTTAGATAAGAGAAGGTGAACTAAATAAAATTATAAGTGACGAACTAAAAGGGTTCTTCAATGGACGCTAGTTCTTCACTGGATTCTACGTTGAGATTGCTAAGAGTTTGTGCGTAGATAGCTTGGGTTCCCGGTGTCGACTCTGCACGACGACTTCTCTTATTTATAGTCGTCGATAGTGAATAGATTCGTTGGAGGGAGGTCTAGCCACGTGTCGATACGACAAGGAAAATGGCTCCTTTAATTTGAACGTTGTTGAGTAGGTGCACTATAGAGATTCTCCTCTTTTTCAGTCTGAGAGCAGCTTTTGTGAGAGCAGTTGGTCGCTGTCGGCTCCTTATTGGTCGAGGTAGATGGGTAGTTGAGACTTGTCAAACATCAAGGTTGATTTCCTCTGAATCCTCGGACCTTCAACTGAAGGTGTCTTTCCTACTGACGTTCTTGTGAGCATTCAGTGCATGGGCACGAATTCCTAAGGAAATTCAGCTGGGGATGGCTGTCTAGCTGACTTCTTCGATCCTGTCTTCTACTGAATCCTGTAGCTACTGAACTCTATCCTACTGAGTTCTAACAACTGAACTCGACTAGGCTATACAGATACGAAGGTAAAATATTCAGCTAGGGTTTTGGGATCTATCAAATCTATCACTATCTATAGATTCATCTACTGAATCCTTATCCCATCAATTTCCCCCTATTTGATGATGCCAAAACCTATTACATCTTCTATCACAGAGAACATGCTAAGGTTAAGACCAATAGCTACTGAATAAAATATCTATTTCAAGGAAATGCTCCAGTCAACAAATCACAGCTGGCTAAGATAAATAAGGTAAGGCATCAGAGTAATCACAGGTAAATAAAAATATCAGAGCAAACTTATGATAATAAGGTTATGTATCAGAGCCAAACTACAATAGTTAAGAATAGCTGAATGTGATAGAGTATGATTTCAGTTAACATAGTTATAGCATGCTGATTCATGTATCCGAATTTATCAGAACATAACAAAACAAGTTCAGCACATTCACACAAAATCAGGGCTGATACAAATAATCAAAGTTCAGAATAGATCATATAGTAGCTAATCATCAAATATAAGTTCAGCATTTATCAATCATATCCCTAAGATGCAAGTTCTCTCTAAGAAACAATTTCCCTTTATATCATAAATGAGTTCTTCCCCCTAAGTATAAGCAAAGTATTAGAGCAGAGTAAGGCAAACATAGTTAATCAGTAGGAAAAAATTCTAAGGCAGATAAGCATATAAGTCACATAGGTAAGATAAGATAAGTTAGCTGATCACTGATGTGATCAGTCGTGCTGAAAAGTAAAATAAAGCCGTAAAGACAATGAGTGATTGTTAAGGCCAAAAGGTGATATGTCATATATGATGAAGAATTTACAGTACAATGACATCTATCACTAGAAGCTAGACTAGGAAAGAAAGATCAGCTGGGCTTCTTCTTGAATTGCTGCATCCTCGCCCGGAAGTCAATCGACTTCTTCTCATGAAGCTCAAGGCCATAGCTATTGTAAACTCTGTTCCTCAAGACCTTGATTTCCACCAAGTCTTCTTCAACGTTCTCGCTCAGACCTCTACTGTATATAGCATTCTCAATCTCTTCTTCTATCTCCTTTTTGCATACATTATCAGCGTGAGTCATATGAGGAGGTAGAGTCCAAAAAGGAGGCACCTTCAGCGTTTCACCCGTTTGGTCAAGCAGAGTCTGGATTTCAGCTAGGAGTGCTGGATTCGCGGTAATCAGGAGATCCTTGAAGTATGAGTCAGCATCAGAAGAATCTTCATTCCCGACCTTCCACATATAGAATCGCATAATGAACTCTACTTTCATCTGCTCCCATTGCTGATTGAGCTTGAGCGGCACCCAGTCGTCAGTTCTCACCTGAATGAGGGGCTCTATGCTCCTAAAGAAGTGGGAGGAGCGCGGAATACTTCTTTCCTTGACTGGTACCCTCTCCCTTCCTTCTTTCGATGTTCTCAGCCTGAGGGCCTCAACGTCAGCTAGGCGGATTCTCTCCCTTGCCTCTCTTAGCGGCCGTGCCTCGGCTGTCCTGTCCAAGGCCCTCTCGCACACATCCCATATTTCTTTGATTTCTTGCTCTTGTTCTTTGGAAGGGACCGTGGAGGGAACGTGTGGCTGTTCCTCTAAGTCAGCAGGCGATTGAGTTTTGGACTTGGAACCTGAAGCTCCCTACTGATCAGTCTTGGACTTTTGGGTCTGCTGAGCTCTTGACTGTTGAGCTCTAGCTGCTGCTGATCTAGCCGCTGCTGATCGTGATTGCTTAGAGGTTGTCGTTCTTGTTCGTGCAGAAGCAGGAGAACGAATCTGAACCCCTTTCTTCTTGGCAGCTGGCTTGTTTTTGGAGTCTTCCTCAGGCAGTTCTCTCGCGAGCTATTCATCATATGCAATCTGCTCCTCGCGAGACTTGAACTTCAGCTTTTTTTGAGCCTTGGGAGGGCTAGGGTCAGCAGGCGCCTTGCCCTTTCGCTTGTCATCCTTCTCAAGGGCTGGAGGTGGCAAGCCCTCAGTGGGCAAATTTTCGAAGTAAGAAGCCACCTCAGCTACCGTTGATTCAGTCGCTCCTCTAGCTGAGACAACTAAAGCTTGTTTAGCTGCTGAGCTCGGCCCGCCCTGCTGATCCTCAGCTTTAAGAATAGATCTCAACTGAGATGATCTCGATCCTTCCCCCTTTTTAGCATCATCAAGGAGGGTGGTCAGGGTTGTGACATTTTTTGTGAATTCAGCTACGGAGTCTTTGACCTCTGCACTTCAGCTGTTAGGTTGGTCAGCGACTTGGTCTGGGCCTCAGTGAACTTACTCCACTTCTGGTTCACATCATCGGCAAGGTTCGTATTCTTGTGAGCTTGTCGCTTGATCACCTTGTTAATGGACTCCGTTGAGATATCTTTGATCTCAGCAGACTGATATCAATGTTTCAGTTGTTGCTGGTGCTGAGTCGAAGACGGAGTCTCTATGATCTGGCCGGATGATGACGATGGCGGTGGCTGATCATTCTTGGGAGTTTGGCCTACAGCAGATCCTCCCTAGTCTGCATCCTTAGGCGTGTTATCATGAAGAGGAGATGGTGGGGGAGACGGAGGAGGCTGAGTGGATGAGGGCTCAGCTCCTTGAATCCAGTTATGGAGCAACATCAACATGACTGCTCTGGGGTCCTCCAACGAGGCAATATTCGAAGGCTCCTCATAGCCTATCTCCTCTATTAATGTCTGCTCTTCTTCTAGCAGAGTGGATAGAGACCTGACCCGAATGGTCTCTTCTAGCAGATCCCACTCTAAAAAGTGGATGCACATCTGAATCCGAGTGCCGATCGCTATATCCACTAGATCAGGGTACGACCTGATCTCCGGTATCACAACGGCTACCTCGTCTGTCGCCTTCAGACGAGCATTAAGTACTGAGAGCGGAACTGAGGAAACCTCAGCGGTCTGAGTTTCAGCTGGAATGTCCGGCTGAGTTTCCTCTGTGAAGACTGTCTAAACCTTATCTCTTATGGTCACGTCATGCTTGCCTGACCCAGAGTCCTCTATTGAAATAGGAGAGGAAGGTTGTACATCTGAAGTAGGCTTCTTTAGTATCTTCGGCCTCTTCGCCTGAATGGGAACGGGAGCCTGAATCATCTCCAAAGGACGCTTAGCAGAAGGTCCCTTCTCGATAGATTTTTCAGCTGATGCTGCAGATGTGAACTTCATCAGCTTATTGTCGAAGTAAAAGGCGTTGGCGAAGGAGACTGTTCTAGGGAGGTCGTCTTCGATCAAGACAGACACCTTGGTCCCATATAATAATTTCCCATTGGGGATCAACTGCATCCCCTCTTCAGCATCAACAAACTTCTGCGACTGAGCTTTGAACTCAGCTCGGAAAAATGCATTCCAGTTGACTTTCGCAGCATCAACGATAGCCATCATGATTTGGACGCGGATTCTGGAGAGTTGGTCGTACGAGCCTGCTGAGCTTGTGAGAATGTGTGTTGGTCCCGAGAGCACGTTTAGGTGTAGAGGGGGGGGGTGAATACACCTGAATCCTATTTTCTCAACTTTGAACACGAACAGTCCTGTTCAGGAAAGTGTCGTACTGAAAGAATTCAGCAGACCAAATAGCTGTTCTGAATCGTGTTTGGCAAAGAGTCTGACTCTACTAAGATCTGCTAGCTGACTGAGTTAAAATTCAGTATCAGCAGATAGAGTTCAGTGGTGCGGAAATGTGTAGGCCCAAATCAGTTGAGTGGAAAACGTTTTATCAAGACAGTCTCAAATCAGCAAAAAACAGTTCAGTATGTTGAGACTTAGTTGTGTGATTTTAAAGGATAATTTTTAGTATGAACAGTTAAAATCAATGCAACAGTAAATAAGAGAGCAAGCGAGAGACACAGATTTTTAAAGTGGTTCGGATACACAGGATCCTACGTCCACTGTCCCGAAAGGTCAGGAGGCTATTTATTATACTGAGTTAGTCTCAGTCAGCTCGTACACAGGACAAAGCCGCGTCTTGGAATTTATACTGAGCAAGTCTCAGTTTACAACGGTTATCAAACTAAAGTGTTTGACAAACTCTCCAACAGTGAAGGAGTCCTTTTACAATAAGGATTAGGTTCAAATATGAACTCCTTCGTCTAAGCTATGGATATGATCGGTTGAGCTTAGGGTTAGAGGGATAGGGAATGAGAATGTAGCTTCTAGAACGACGAACAACTGAGTTTAGCTTTGGGTTCGTGTAACGTCGTTTGGATACTAGAGGCTTGTATATCGGTTAAGCTTGGTTCCCTAAGAGCTATAATGTAGTCTTTCGCCTGAGATAGATCTTCAAGTTCTTGCGGAAGACTTAAGCTTTTCGGATTCCTCGTTTGACTGCTCTCTTCTTGTTTTAGTTCTCTTTCCTTGTTTGCTCGTGAGGTAGCAGTCGTAGTCGTTTTTTTAAAGACTTGAATCATCCCTCTATTTATAGAGAAGAGATTGGGAAAGATCCGTTGGAGACGATGATCCCTTTCTCACTCTTTTGTTAGCTAACGGCTCTTTTGAAAAAGGTGACAGTGTCCTTTCCCTCCTTTTCTGGAAATATGTTGACTTGCAGCTTTAGTAGGTATAGGACAGTTGTCTGCTTGTCATTCGTCGAGGTTTTGCAGAGTAGTTGAGATAGAACAGACTTCGAGGCATAATGAACCTGACTTCTCTCTTCCTCGTATTTGACTATGCTGATTGTCGTTTAAAAGATCTCGACGGCTCGTAAGACCGCTCGCACATTGCCGAGTCCGATCCTCGTAGAGAGTACTAAATTTACTCTACCGAAGGTCGGCTCTTAGTTCGGTGAACTACTCTCGCCGAGTTCGGTTCCACCGACTCCTTCGATATCTTGCTCTTGCCGAGTCCAAGTATCTACTGAGTCTTCTACATCTGGTGCTGAGGCTGATAATATACTGAACGCCTAAACTAGAGCAGAGTGTCTTCTGAGTCTGAACCCTCAGAGACAAAAACAATTACAACGGAATGGTTCACCAGTCAGATAGGGTTTTGGGATCTTCAAATCTTCAAACAAATTCAGAGCACGAGTCTACTGAGCTTTGGTCAGTTAAGATAGAATCATTTCCCACTAAGTATGACTGTGCTGAGGATAGAATCATCACCCAACAATTTCCCCCTATTTGATGATGCCGAAACCTAACAACATCTATGATAAAACTAAACTTCTCAGAAACAGAGCTCCTTACAATATTACAAGTAAGATCAGTGGAGTTGTTCTTTAAGTTCTAATCTCTCGAGGGGATCGGGGCGAAAACAATTTCTCCCTAAACAACAATTTCCCCCAGAACAGCTAGTCTAACAGAACTATCAAAGCAATCGACCGACAAGTAAATAAACGTGAGTGTGTGAGTCAGTAATCACTTCAGTGATTCTGAGTGTTAAGCATAAGACAAACATGGCTATTTAGACAATAAGATATTGTCAGAGCCAAAAGATGTATATATGAATATGAAAGTTCAGTACAGTACATCTCTTGCTAAGCTAGGAAGATAAAGAAACTAAGACTAAGAACGCTTGTACTGCTTGATCCTGTCCATAAAGTTTTGCGATTGTGTCTCGGGAAGGGGCGATCCATACATCCCGTAAGTATACTTCCTCGGCCTCGATATTCAAGCAAAGTCACCGGCTCATCTTCTTCAAGATCTCTGTGGGCGGCAGCATCCTTCACTTCTTTCTCTATTACTCCATAATGAATAGAATCATCAAGTCTTCTGGGTGGTGGCAGAATTCTGGGCTCAGGGACTTGGACAATGATATTCTCTTTCACAGCTTGTACCAGGTAGGCATATAAGTCTGGTTCAGTAATCCTCATCCATTCAACGTAGGCATCTGCCTTTGTCATGTTTGGCCAGAATCTCCAGAAATAGTCCATCTTGATGAATTCTATCTTCTGTGATTCCCATCTCACTGTAAACTGAGCAGCAATCCATTCATCCATCTTAGGCCATCTTTGCATTTTCAGATCTGTTGTCTTCCTGAACCTTTTGTATTTATATGGAATGTCAGCTTTTGAAGGTACTCTCAGCCTGGCCTCTTGTTCAGTACAGATTCTCAGTGCTTCAAGGTCTGCCATATGGATTCTCTGCCTGGCAGCCTGAATCTGTCTTGCCTCTTCTCCTTGGTATAGATACATATCCATCTGAGCAAATATAGCTTCAATCTCGGCATCTTGTTCCTTAGTTCTCGTGTAGGAGGGTTTGCGAGGCGACTGATCTTCTGAGTCAGCAGGGGTACTTGATTTGTCTTTGGATGTACCCTGCTTTTCAGTATCCTGCTGTTGTTGCTGCTCCCTATCATCATCATCTTGAATTATCAGCTTTCTGGGAGGCAACCTAGTCGTTGTTGACTTCTTTCTGCCGCGAGCTGGGGCCTTTGTCTTTCCTTTGGAAGGCTTTGCTTTAGGCTTGTTGGCTGCTTCAGCTTCGGCTAATTCCTTAGCTAGCTTCTCGTCAGCTGCTATCTGAGCCTCCTCTGCAGCAGTAACATATCTCTTTGATTTCTTTGCTGGAGGGGTCGGGAGTTTCAATACTTTCTTACCCTTGCCTTGAACAGGAGATGGGAGAGGTGCCTCTTCCTCCTCTGAGTCATCCTGCTCAGCATACTCAGCGACCTCCTTAATTATGTCAGTAGGACTCTGGGTTGTATGAGTAGCTTGTTCTCTGGTTCCAGAGCCACTTGGGCCGGTCTCTGCTGTGCTCGCAGCTGAGACACCCTGGGCCTCACCAGTTGGTCTAGTAGCAGCTGTTGTCTGAGCTCTGCTTGCTTCAGCTACTGACCGTGTTTTCTTTCCTGACTTCAGTAGGGCTTCCCCCTTAGTTGATGTTGCAGTGGTTTTAGTCAGGGTCAGCTTAGGGGCTGACTTATCCCCTTTTTCACATTTATCCCCCTTTTCCCCCTTTTTGGCTTCATCAATTACAGCCGGGGTAGGAGTGGATACTTGGAGATTGAGGCTTTTGTAGGAGGCTGACAACTCTTCGAGTTTCTCGTTGATCTTTGTCAGGGCCTTATGCAGCTCATTCCTCTCAGAAGCGAGTTCTTCTTTGTAGAATTTGTGAGAGAGGTCAGCTGCAGCCTTAAAGTCATTCAGCTTCTCAGAAACCTTTCCTTCAAGGGCCTATTGAATATTGTCGAGTCTGAGCTCAGTGGCCTGGGATTGGTTTGAGATTGATTCAGTATGGGAGAACTGAGCGGCCTTGAATTCTTCAAGCAGTTTGGCCTGTCCTTCCTGAATTATTCTGAGCTGATTATCAGAGTTCTTTTTTCTGCTGTGCCAGCGCGTTAGAGACAATGGAGGAGACATCAGGGGCAGCTGATTGTGAAATGGAAGATCTCAGCCCCTGAAGCTCAGCGTTGGTGGCTTGAGCAGTTTGCTTCCATGTTTTGTGGATGGCTTTGGCGAGAGCCCTGTTCTGAGTTCCTTGGCTTTTTAGTGCCTTAGCCATGGACTTTGAGCGTCGGCCTTTGGGGCCGGGCGCTACTTCAAACATTGATTTCGGCAAAGAGCCGAGCGGGCTCGCGGAAGTTGAAGTACCAGTGCCCGACTTCACAGGTCCAAGGATACCGAGTGGTAGTTCGGTAGGAGTGGGTGTATCCTTGTCCCGGGGTTGTTCCTCATCGGGCTTTCCGGGCTCGAATCGTGGGGTGGGTCTCGACCGTCGTGGTCCGACCCGTCTGAAGGGGCTGAGCCTGAAGCCTGCTGCCTATCATGCAGCAAGGCCATCATTGCGGCTCTTAGGTCCTCCAGAGTGCCGAGGTCAGCAGGCTGTGAGTAGCCTATCTGCTGCCTTATAACCAGCTCCTCTTCATGCAGTTGCTCGCAGGTGTAGTGAAGAATGAGGCGTAGCTGATTGGGCCACTCCTGGAATCTTAAAAGCATATGGAGTCTGGCCTGTTTGGCAATAGTCACTAGATCAGAGTGGCCAGAAATATTCGGTATATGCTCAACAATCTCTCGGAATGCTTGAGATAGAATGGCTGCAGCTTCCGTTCCGACAAATTCCTCTTCAGATGCTGTCTCCGAATCTTCAACATCTATTGGAGATGGCGGTTTCTCAGCAGATGGCATGCTGCTGAGTGGATGAGCGTTGAGTGGACTGTCCAAGGTTTCTAAATCGCCGCTCTGGGCCTCTTCAGTCTGAACCCCTTGGTCCACTTCTACAGCTTGTTCAGTGGAGATGGCCTTCTCCACTGACTGAGTCTTCTCTGAGGACTCTGACTCATCAATCAGCTGCATCGGCTGTCTAGACTGTTCAGCAGTTTCAGCAATAGCCTCTGGTTCTACCTCGGATTCAGTAGGCACAGCAGGAATGCTTTTCTTCAGGCGCTTTGCCGGTGCCTTAGGAGTTTTTGCTTGAGGAGACCGTTTCTTTGTTGGCGTGGTCTTCTGAGGTGTCACCTGCTGAGCTGAGGGTCCTGTCCTTATCTGCTCAAGAGCAAGCGGCTTACATTGTGGAATCTGACCTTCTTCACATTAAAATATAGCTTGTCATCGAATGTGATTTGGTCATCTCCGCAGAGGTCTTGAATCATGACCGATAACTTCAGTCCATATAGAAGCTTGCCTTTTGCGCTCAGCTTGCATGTTGCTTTGTCGAATTTGGCAGCTTGAGTCATGAACTCTCGGAGAAAGAACTCCGTCCAGTTAATCTTTGCTCTGTCATAGATCGCCATCATAAGCTGTATCTTGGGTCTCGATACTTGATCGAATGAACCCGCTTGGCTTGTCAGTAGCTGCGTCACAATATACGCCAAGGCTCGGTACTGAGGCAGCATACTATTCTTCGGGAAAGCGGCTCTGAACGCTGTGGGCTTTCCGCAGAAGATTTATAGGTAGTCGTCTATCATATCGTCGTTATATCCGACGGTGCTGACTCCTTCAGTAGGTAGATCGAAGCTCCTCTTCAGTGCCTCCTTGATAGACATCCGCTTTAGTTGCATAGAAGCATCGCCGATAGAGTGAACTGCAAATCTTCCAATGATGTCGCCAGACACCGAGTCTGAGTTGAGATAGATCTCAAACACGTGTCTCGGAAGGAAGAACGTCGGCTTCCTTGAGAGAAATCCTTCCAGACCCGATTCTCTAAGGGCAGCGAAGATTTCGTCCATGAACTCGAGATCGCAGGCGTCGAATTCCATGACTGGTTCGCACCAGACACGGTCTTTATCCAGGATTTCCTGCATGTTCTCTGGAGCGGTGATTGAAATGTTTGTACTTGCCATTATATCTGTTACAAGAGAAGTCTATCAGTATCGATTTTAATAAAACAGTCTGTATAGCGATTCTGATAAGAGAGAGTAAATTATTGTAACAGATCTAATATCATACCGATGAGAAATCTGATCGTTTAAGAAATATGCAAGAGGGGTTTGCAAAAAAAGATTTCAGATTTTTTGGAGTTAAAGGATTTGAAGTATGCTAATGGCGGTTTCTAAGATATGATCGAAAAAATATATATCAAGGTGAAGATGAACAGTTATCGATCAATGACCTAGTTTAAAATAGCTTTTATGAGATGGACAGTCAAGATTAAAAAGGTCTATTATAGGTAATGATCAATTTGCCGCCTAAGTCAAAAGCCAGTTGTAACTTGCCTAAGTAGTAACTATGATACGACATGCATTAAATGCGTGGCAGAGTTCATCATACTTATGCATGGAATGCCGTGCATTAAATGTAAGTCGTTAATATTAAATGACAATCCTTGAAATATTAAATACGATGCTGATTCTGAGCAATAAATGCATATTACAGTTCTATTAAATACTACTGAGTATGGATACGCAAACCTGTCAGCTGAACATCGTAGTCAGCTGATACCTCGTGTAGATGGTTATTGTCTCTACGTACTGAGTTTACTCAGTACTGAGAGTGAACATTCCCCCTTACTGAATGCTCCTCTCTTGAAACCTTTTACTGACTGGAGTAAGTAGGATCCAGCAGACCTAGCTCTACTGAAAGTTCTCTGAATATGGATTCAGCTAGAGGCTTGGTCAGTATATCAGCCCTTTGTCGATCAGTGTGGATCTTCTCCATCCTGATATCCTTCTTTTCGACATGGTCACGAATGAAGTGATATCTGATGTCCACGTGCTTGCATCTTGTGTGTAGTACAAGGTTCTGAGTGATTGCAATGGCACTGGTACTATCGCAGAAGATTGGCACTTCATTCTGAATGACGTCATAGTCTCATAGCTGCTGTCTCAGCCAAAGGATTTGGGCGCAGCAACTTCCGGCAGCCATGTATTCAGTTTCAGTTGTTGACATGGCTACTGAGTGCTGTTTCTTTGAAAACCATGAGATCAGCTTACTGCCAAGGAACTGACACGTTCCTGAAGTTGACTTTCGGTCAATTCTACACCCTGCATAGTCAGCATCAGAGTAACTAGTTAATTCTATATTATCATCAGCTGGATACCATAAACCTATGTGAGGTGTTCCTCTGAGATAGCGGAGAATCCTTTTTGTTGAGTCCATGTGACTCTGCTTTGGATTCGCCTGAAATCGAGCACAGACACCTACAGCATAAGTTATGTCAGGACGAGTAGCTGTTAAATATAATAAAGAACCAATTATAGCACGAAATTCAGTTTGGTCTACTGATACTCCCTCCTTATCAAGATCAATTTTCATGTTTGTGTTCATCGGGATCTTGATAGGTTTGCCGGATGTGCAACCGAATCTTTTGATGAGGTCTCGAGTGTATTTGCCTTGATTAATGAACGTCCCTTTTTCAGATTGTTTGACTTGGAAACCGAGGAAGTAGTTCATTTCTCCCATCATTGACATCTCGAATTTATCCTTCATCATCTTTTCAAATTGTTGGCACATGATGACATTCTTAGATCCAAATATGATGTCATCTACATAGATCTGCACAAGTAGTAGATCGTCTTCTAGTCGAATGCTGAATAGAGTGCGGTCTACTATGCCTTTCTGAAAACCTTTCCGAAGAAGAAACTCCAGATAGGGTATCGTACCAAGCCCTGGGTGCTTGTTTTAACCCATACAGAGCCTTTCTGAGTCTATAAACCTGATGTCCCTGCTGAAAGCCGGGCGGTTGTTCCACGTAGACTTCTTCTTTCAGTACGCCGTTCAGGAATGCAGACTTCACATCCATTTGATAGACTCTGAATCTTTGATGTGTTGCGTAGGCCAGGAATAGTCTAATTGCCTCCAATCTTGCAACTGGAGCGAAAGTCTCATCGAAATCTATTCCCTCAGCTTGACAGTAGCCTTTTGCCACGAGTCTTGCTTTGTTCCTTACTATGACGTTGTTTTCATCCCGCTTGTTCTTGAAGACCCATTTTGTTCCAATAACATGTTGATGCCGGGGTCTATCAACAAGCTCCTAAATGTCGTTTCTCGTGAACTGATTCAGCTCCTCCTGCATAGCTATGATCCAGTCAGCATCTTTTAATGCATCCTCAATCGTCTGAGGTTCGTCAGTAGACAAGAAGCAGGAATATAAGGCGCTTTCTCCCTGACAGAATCTGGATCTTATCTTTACTCTTGCTGAGGGATCTCCAATAATCAGATCAGCAGTGTGAGCGTCCAGCCACGATCTACGATGTTTCAGTTCTTCATCTGAAATTTGTTCAACACATACTATTCTGAGATTGAAGCATTTCAGTAATGAGAGTGTGATCTACTGAGTCACCAGGTTCAGGGGCATTCAGCTCTGGAACACTAATAGATGTTCCCCCTGTGTTGTTATTCTCAGTAGTGGTCTCAGTTACCTCTGGGGTTTCTTCATCGACCTGAGTTACCTCTGATTGATTCTGTTCAGGAGAATCAATCGGCTCAGCTACATTTACTGCTGGTTGAGATTCAGTAGACTTGTTTTCAGATTCCTCATCTGAATCATCATCCCAACTAAGCTGGATCTTTTCGACTTTGTCTTTTAGGCTTAGATCCTCGTAGGCGTTTACATCGATGTCCTCGATTCAGAATTAGAGTTATTGCTCCTGTCTTCAGTAGCAAACTCATTAAAAACAACATGAGGGCTTTCCTCCACGCAAAGGGTTCGATAGTTGAATACTCTGAAAGCTTTGCTGACCCGAGAGTATCCTAAGAATACTTCCTGAGCTGACTTGCTATCAAAAGTTTTCAGCTGATCTTTCCCATTATTGTGGATAAAGCACGAGCACCCAAAAATATGGAAATAGGATAGAGAAGGTTTCCTGCTGTTCCATAGTTCATATGGTGTTCTCTTATGTTGCTTTGTCAGTAGAGAACGGTTCTGAGTATAACAAGCAGTATCAGTGGCTTCTGCCCAAAATTTGGCTGGGAGTCCTGAGTCTGCGAGTAGAGTTCTAGCTGTTTCTTTGAGAGTTCTGTTCTTCCGTTCAGCAACTCCATTTTGTTGGGGTGTGCGTGCAACCGATGTCTCATGCTCTATTCCTTCTGCTTTGCAGAACTCCTCCACCATAGAGTTGAGGAACTCAGTTCCTCTGTCAGAACGAATTTTGATAATTTTGGTGTTCTTCTCGATACTGAGCCTTTTCAGAAGCCTTGGTAACTCTATTTTGACGTCAGACTTGTTGGCAATGAATATGACCCAAGTGTAGCGCGAGTAGTCATCGATGACCACTAAAGCATATTTCTTGCCTCTGATCGTCACTGGAGAGACTGGACCGAACAAATCTATATGTAGCAGCTGAAGGATTCCATCAGTGGAAGGAGATGGAACAGGTGGATTTTGATTCCTTGTTTGCTTTCCCTTCAGACATGCTTCACACTGAGTGTCTTTGCTGAATACTTCATTATGCAGTCCTCTTGCTAGAGTGTTTATTGCTAGTTTGTTAAGCGTATTGAAGTTGAGATGGCTGAGTCTCCTGTGCCATAGCCACCCCGTTCGGTTGTCATTTTTCGCCAACAGACAAGCTTCAAGTTCAGCTGAGTTCAAGTCAGCTACATATATGTTCTTTTTGCGCGAACCTGATAACACTGTTTTCCCTGTGGATTTATCAATGACATCACAGAAACCAGCGTCAAATATCACTCTATTCGAGTTATCACAAAATTGACTAACAGAGAGAAGGTTATGCTGAAGTCTTTCAACATATGATACTCTAGGAACTGTGGCAGTTCCAATGCTGAGTGTTCCGAATCCTCTTGTGTATCCTTTAGCGTTGTCTCCAAACTCGATTCTGGGTCCTTCTTCAGCTGTATAATTCTTCAGTAGGTTCCTTTGGTACGTTATGTGTCTTGAGCATCCGCTGTCCACATACCAAGGATCTTTGTGCACCTGCAAAACAAAATTATATTCAGGTACTCTTTATTCTTGATTTTGGGTCCTTAGATGTTAGTTTTAGTAACCCAAATCTGTCTAACGACCTTGGTGGTCTCAGACAGTTTCTTTCCACTTGAGTCAACATATTTGACCACTAGACTGGTCGTTGCTGACTTCTTAGGCTTTTCTGGTTCAGGAGTCAGGATCTTCCCGAACCGGTGGATCGCCGACCTTTGCCTTTTGTGCGATCTTCTTCTTCTTCTGACTCTTGGATCCTCTTCTGACTATAGGATCATAATAATATGACCCATACTAAGCTGGATGTGTCAGCTGAGGTGGTCCATACTGATCAGCCCACTTTGGCTTGCTGGTTCCCCCTTGACTGAACTGGGGTGTTTTGGTACTAATCTTTTGGTCAGATTGCTGACGTGTAGGATGAGGTGCTGTCATCTTTTGTTTATTCCTTGCTAAGGGGTTCAGAATATTTGCAATTATTGTCTCCCCTTTAACAAATCTATCAGCAAGTCGCACTTCTGAGTGTACTGGGGTAGATGAGGAAGCTCCCTGGCTGAAACCAAGTCCTTCCTTGCAGTGCTTAGGCTTGTTGCTTGCTAGCATAGCCTCCAGGTTCTTTTCAGCACCCATGTACCGCTCAGTCATCAGGTTCCTCCAGACATCATCACTTTTCTTTAGTGTGTCGTGCTCGGTCTGAAGTCCTGATAGTTGTTGCTTCAGTAGACTTAGTTTAGTATCTTTCTGAGTTAAGTCCTTCGTCAGAACTGAGATCTGATCTTCTTGATGCTGAGACTTGGCCAACAGAGAGTTTATCTCCTCCCTGAGTCTCAACACAAGTCCTTCAGACTCAGTAAAGACCTGACTCTCCTGAGAAAGTCTCTGATTCTCCACTTTCAGGGTATCAATTCCTGAAGAGTCTTACTGAGCTGCAGACTCATCTGAATCTGTTCATCAAGCAGTTCTTTGTATGCGATCGTGACGTCCAAATTCTCATCTGCACCTGAAACAGTGTCGTGTGTGCAGTGTGAAGAGGAGTTAAATGGTTCATGAGAATTTACCTCATCCTCTTCTCCTCGCCATTAGGCACTTTTCGGTAGCTTCTTCAGCTTCATGCTCTAGGGCCATGAAAGCTGCTTCATCATCAGATGAATTCATAAAGGAGTCGACTTCTTTTGAGTCGTCTGAGATTTCGCCAGCTATGTATGCTCGTCTTTTCTTGGCAAATTTCTCTCTCCTTGCTTTATGTGCTGCGCGTTCAGCATTACTGAGGTCAGGACAGTCATACTGATAGTGTCCTGACTTTTTGCAGTTGTAGCAAGCGATGACTCTTTCTTCTTTGTTTTCGCTGTCTTTAGATGGAGCTGAGTCATCCCTCTTTCTGCATTCAGAAGACTGTAAGTCAGGAGTGCGCTTTTGCGTGTATTCAGACTTACCTTTTGTTTCTCGATAGGCTTTAGTCACTTTTCTGCGCCTCTCCTTCTCCTTCTGATATTTTACAGCGAGCAACGCGTACTTCTGAGCTAAACTTCCTTCTTGTATGTCAGTTAGTGAAGGTTCTATTTTGCTTTACGCGGGAGATGCTGTGCTGACTGATGCTTTGAAAGCATGGTCAATTTTGGTGTCAGCTTCAGTTTTCTGCTGCCGTTGAGGTCTGTCAAACTCGAATCCTCTGCTTGATGTTCTGAAAAGATATGGTCAGGAGTAACAATATCTAAGTTAGAATGGCGTAATAATGTAGCAAAAGGAGTCCAATGACCGTCTGGCAGTGCCCTCAGTATCTTGAGATTCATCTCTCGGTTGGAGAATGTCTTTCCCAGCCCGTTGATGGAGTTCATCAGATTCGTAAATCTGACATTTAGATCTTCTATTTTGTCACCAGGCATGAGAGATAAGCTCTCCAGCTTTTGGAGTTCCAGCGCAAGTTTGTTGGCTTTGATCTTCTGAGTCCCCCGACTCAGTAGCGCTAGAGCATCCCAGAGTTCTTTTGCTTTCTTGCATTCCTGAACCCTGCCGAGATAAGAATCACTAAGAGTGGTTAGTATGGCATTCCTGGTGACTCGGTCTAAGTTATGAAGTTTCTTCTCCTCAGGGGTGAAGAGACTTCTGTCCTTGGGAATCTTCTTTCCGGTCACCATTCCTCCTCCAGCTGTTTGATCCTGAGTTACGACACTATCTATCATAGGAACGATAGGTCCTTCCTCAAGTACTTCGGTCATGCTGTCGTGAAGGGAAGTCAGATGAGCCTCCATTCTGACCCGCCATACACCATAGTTCTCTACTGAGAACATGGGTACCATCCTTATACATGACATATCAGCCATGAAAGATAATGATATGAGTGTAGAATGATATGCAGTGAAAACGTTTTTTCGGATCCGTTCAAGTAGACCAGTTTCAAGAAAACAAGAGTCTTATAGAACTCCTGCTCTGATACCAATTGTTGGTCCCGAGAACACGTCCAGTTGTAGAGGGGGGGGGGTGAATACACCTGAATCCTATTTTCTCAACTTTGAACACGAACAGTCCTGTTCAGGAAAGTGACGTACTGAAAGAATTCAGCAGACCAAATAGTTGTTCTGAATCGTGTTTGGCAAAGAGTCTGACTCTACTGAGATCTGCTAGCTGACTGAGTCAGAATTTAGTATCAGCAGATAGAGTTCAGTGGTGCGGAAATGTGTAGGCCCAAATCAGTTGAGTGAAAAACGTTTTATCAAGACAGTCTCAAATCAGCAAAAAACAGTTCAGTATGCTGAGACTTAGTTGTATGATTTTAAAGGATAATTTTCAGTATGAACAGTTAAAATCAATGCAACAGTAAATAAGAGAGCAAGCGAGAGACACAGATTTTTAAAGTGGTTCGGATACACAGGATCCTACGTCCACTGTCCCGAAAGGTCAGGAGGCTATTTATTATACTGAGTTAGTCTCAGTCAGCTCGTACACAGGGCAAAGCCGCGTCTTGGAATTTATACTGAGCAAGTCTCAGTTTACAACGGTTATCAAACTAAAGTGTTTGACAAACTCTCCAACAGTGAAGGAGTCCTTTTACAATAAGGATTAGGTTCAAATATGAACTCCTTTTTTCTAAGCTATGGTTATGATCAGTTGAGCTTAGGGTTAGAGGGATAGGGAATGAGAATGTAGCTTCTAGAACGACGAACAACTGAGTTTAGCTTTGGGTTCGTGTAACGTCGTTTGGATACTAGAGGCTTGTATATCAGTTAAGCTTGGTTCCCTAAGAGCTAGAATGTAGTCTTTCGCCTGAGATAGATCTTTGAGTTCTTGCGGAAGACTTAAGCTTTTCGGATTGCTCGTTTGACTGCTCTCTTCTTATTTTAGTTCTCTTTCCTTGTTTGCTCGTGAGGTAGCAGTCGTAGTCATTTTTTTTAAAAACTTGAATCATCCCTCTATTTATAGAAAAGAGATTGGGAAAGATCCATTGGAGACGATGATCCCTTTCTCACTCTTTTGTTAGCTAACGGCTCTTTTGAAAAAGGTGACAGTGTCCTTTCCCTCCTTTTCTGGAAATATGTTGACTTGCAGCTTTAGTAGGTATAGGACAGGTGTCTGCTTGTCATTCATCGAGGTTTTGCAGAGTAGTTGAGACAGAACAGACATCGAGGCATAATGAAGCTGACTTCTCTCTTCCTCGTATTTGACTATGATTATTGTCGTTCAAAAGATCTGACAGTTCAGAAGACTGTCTGCCGTTACTGAGTCTGATCCTGTAGAGAGTACTGAATTTACTCTACTGAAGGTCAGCTCTTAGTTCAGTGAACTACTCCTGCTGAGTTTAGTTCCACTGACTCCTTCAGTATACTGCTCCTGCTGAGTCCAGTATCTACTGAGTCTTCTACATCTGGTGCTGAGGCTGATAATCTACTGAACGCCTAAACCAGAGTCTGAACCCTCAGAGACAAAAACAATTACAACGGAATGGTTCACCAGTCAGATAGGGTTTTAGGATCTTCAAATCTTCAAACAAATTCAGAACACGAGGCTACTGAGCTTTGGTCAGTTAAGATAGAATCATTTCCCACTAAGTATGACTGTGCCGAGGATAGAATCATCACCCAACAATGTGGTTGACCACGTACGCCAATCCCCTGTACTCAGGCAGCAGCTGATTCTTCGGGAATGCTGCCTTGAATACGTAGTCTGATTGACCACTGAACCGGAAGAGATACTGATCGATCTTCGATTCCTTGTATCTCGCAACAGATGACCCTTCATCTACCAGACCGAAGTTTTCATGTAGACTCTTGGAGACGTTCTATCTGAGAAGCCCTGTTCGCCCACTGATTGGCAAGGACCTCTCGCTTCGCAATGACGGTATAGATGTCATTCGAATCGTCGTCGTTGCGGAAGTTCAAGAAGTACTCTGCTACTTGGCGAGGGAGGAGATGACACGAAGCACAGGATAGGATCGAAAGAAGACCCGACCTCTTGAGGGCATCAAACACGGGCGTCATGCACTCCACCCCGCATGTTCTGACAGACAGAACAGGCTCAAACAGACGCGCTTTCCAGAAAGGATATCTTCCATGTTAATAGGGATCGCAACGTCTGAGGTAGGTACAACAGGTGCCATTTGTATAACTGAGATCTGCAAAAATAAAGATTAGCACTCGAAAAACATAGAGTTAGTAGCAGATTCAGTATTAAGAAGTTCTTACCGAAGAAAAGGTGAAGAAATGCAGTAGATGTCTATATGCAAATATGTGAGCAAATGCAATGCACATATTTCTTCTTTAATGGCGGATGAAGTAAGGCAGTTTAGAGATGAGTGTGAATATATACTCAGATTTGAATCTAAGGCGGTTTTAGGCATACGACTGAGATTGATCAGGTTTAAAAAATAGTAAACGACTCAGATTGAATGCTATAATAGGTTATGATTACTGTGCCGCCTATAATCTCGCCTACGTATCTCTAACGCCTAAGTGGTAATGTGATATGACATGCATTTAATGCGCCAAGGTCAGTTTTACGGAATATCGTGAGTTTAATGAAAACGACATAGTCAGTGCAATACGATGAACATTAAAGGCGGGAAATAAATGTTATGGCATGCTGAATCACTAAAAGCTAAATTTAATACTCATAACCTGTCAACTGAACATCGTAGTCAGCTGATACCACTTTTGACGAATGCTGAGTATTCAGATGTACTGAATATAGGTTCCCCCTTACTCAGTACATCCTGAATCATCTACTGAATCATATCAGTAGGATCCAAAAGACCAAGTTCTACTGAGAGATCGTTGAATCTGGTCTCAGCTAGAGGTTTGGTCAGGAAATCAGCTCTTTGCTTATGAGTGTGGATCTTCTCCATTCTTATATGCTTTTTCTCGACATGAACTCTGATGAAGTGATGACGAATGTCCACGTGCTTGTATCTTGTATGTAAAACTGGGTTCTGAGTGATTGCAATAGTACTGGTACTATCACAGTAGATCGCCACTTCATCTTGATGAATATCGTAGTCTCTCAGCTAATCTCGAAGCCACAGTATCTGTACGCAATAGCTTCCGACAACCATCTATTCAGCTTCAGTAGTGGATATTGCTACTGAGTGCTGTTTCTTTGAGATCCAAGATACGAGCTTGCTAGTCAGCAACCTGCATAGTCAGCATCAGAATAACCAGTTAGTTCAAGGTTATCATCAGCTGGATACCATAGTCCAACAACAGGGGTTCCCTTCAGGTAATGAAGAATTCTCTTCGCTGAATTGATATGACTCTTCTTGGGATTCGCCTGAAATCTCGCGCATACACATACAACATAAGTTATATCAGGTCTGCTGGTTGTAAGATATAATAAAGAACCAATAATAACACGATAGTCAGTTGAGTTAACAGATACTCCCTCTTTGTCAAGATCAATCTTGAGATTGGTGTTCATGGGTATCTTGACTGACTTGCTGGATTCACAGCCGAACTTCTTGATGAGATCTCTAGTACATTTTGCTTTATTAATAAATATTACCTTCTTTGATTGTTTGACTTGAAGTCCAAAGAAATAATTCATCTCTCCCATCATCGACATTTCAAACTTTTCTTTCATCATCTGCTCAAATTTCTGACACATAGTCAGATTCCTTGATCCAAAGATGATGTCGTCCAGGTAGATCTGCACCAGTAGGATGTCTTCGCCTGACTTGATACTGAATAGGGTGCGATCACTATTCCTTTCTGAAAACCTTTCTAAAGTAGAAAGTCTGAGAGGGTATCGTACCAAGCCCTGGGTGCTTGTTTTAACCCGTACAAAGCTTTCTTAAGTCTGTAAACCTGATGTCCCTTCTGAAAGCTGGGCGGTTGTTCAACGTAGACTTCTTCCTTCAGTATGTCGTTCAGGAAAGCTGACTTCACATCCATCTGATAGACTGTGAACTGCTGATGTGTTGCATAAGCTAGGAATAGATAAATGGCTTCCAATCTTGCGACTGGGGCGAATGCTTCGTCAAAATCTATTCCCTCTAACTGACAATATCCTTTGGCAACAAGTCGAGATTTGTTCCTGATGATAACGTTGCTTTCATCACGCTTGGTCTTGAAGACCCACTTTGTTCTTATCACATGTTGGTGTCTAGGTTTGTCAAAAAGCTCCCATACATCGTTTCACGTAAATTGATTTAGCTCTTCTTGCATGGCGGTGATCCAGTCAGCATCATTCAGCGTGTCCTCAATTGTTTGAGGTTCTTCAGTCGACTAGAAGCAAGAATACAAGGCACTTTCTCCTTGATATAATTTGGATTGTGTCTTGACGCTAGCTGAAGGATATCCTATGATAAGATCTAAAGAGCGAGCATCTAGCCACGAGCGACGACGTCTTGTTACTTCATCTGGAATTGTTTCAGTACAAACAGTAGGAGTATTAGGAATTTCAGTAGTACTGTTATGTGTCTGAAGTAATTCAGTAACAAGGGTTGGATCTTCTGGGTCACAAGGTTCAAGGGCATTCAGCTCAGGAACATTAGTAGTTCCCCCTGAGTTGTTATTCTCAGTAGAGGTCTCAGTTACCATATCGGTTTCCTCATTGACTATAATTACCTGGGATTGATTCTGTTTGTTAGAATCAATCTCCTCAGCTACATTGCTTGTTGTTGGGTGCTGAAGGTTATCATCTAAATCATTATCCCAACAATACTGGATCTTTTCAGTATTGTCTTTTAGGCTTAGATCCTGTAGCTTGCTTCTGACCTCTTTACTTTCTGGCTTAGAGTTTGACTTCCTGTACTCAGAAATAAACTCATCAAATACAACATGGGGGCTTTCCTCCACGCAAAGGGTTCGGTAGTCAAAGACCCTGAAAGCTTTGCTGACCCTGGAGTATCCTAAGAAGACTCCTTGGTCTGACTTACTTTCAAAGACCTTTAACTGGTCCTTTCTATTATTGTGGATAAAGCACGGACAACCAAAGATATGGAAATACGTAATAGAAGGAATTCTCCCTTTCCATAGCTCATAAGGCGTCTTCATGTGCATCTGAGTCAGTATAGACCGGTTCTAAGTGTAGCAGGCAGTGTCAATAGCTTCTGCCCAGAACTTCAATGGAAGACCTGAGTATGCGAGTATAGTCCTTGCTGCTTCTTTAAGTGTTCTGTTATTTCTTTCAACAAGTCCGTTCTGTTGAGGCGTGCGTGCTGCTTATGTTTTGTGTTCAATACCTTCAGCCTCACAGAAATCTCTTACCATTGAGTTCAGAAACTCAGTTCCACAATCTGAGCGTATCATCTGAATCTTGATATCCTTTACGACGCTCAGCCGCTTCTGTAGTTTCGGCAGCTCAACTTTGACGTCAGACTTGTTGGTGATGAATATCACCGAAGTATATCTTGAATAGTCATCAACGACCACAAGTGCATACTTCTTTCCTTTGATCGTCACTGGATTGACTGGCCCAAATAAATCCATGTGCAGCAGCTGAAGGATTCCATCAGTGGAAGGTGACGGAATAGGCGGGTTGCTCGACTTTCTTTGCTTCCCCTTCATACATGCTTCACAATTTTTATGTCTCTTGAATACTTCGTTGGGAAGTCCTTTGACTTTAGCATCGCGAGCTAGCTTGTTCATTGTTTTGAAGTTCAGATGGCTCAGTTCTCTATGCTACAACCATGTTGTTGTGTCATTTGACCTCGTATTTGCTAGCAGGCAAGCTTCAGGTTCGGCGGTATTCCATTCAGCATAATATATGTTTCTTCGCCGTGACCCTGTCCTGTTGATTTATCAAGAACATCACAAAAACCTGCGTCAAAAGTCACTTTATTGGAGTTATCACATAATTAACTGACAGCAATGAGATTATGTTGAAGTCCTTCAACGTAAGATACCCTAGGAACTGCTGCTGTTCCTATTTTCAATGTTTTGTATCCCCTTGTGTAGCCTTTGTAGTTGTCACCGAACTTAATTCTGGCTCCATCTTGCTGAACATAGTTGGTCGGTAGGCTCTTCTGATGTGTTATGTGTCTTGAGCATCCACTGTCAACAATCCAAGAGTTCTGTTGCACCTGCAAAATAAAAATAGATTCAGGTACCCTTTGGGTGCAGGTTGGGTCCTTAATGTTTAGATTTTAGGATCCAAACTTGTCTGATAGCCCTGGTGGCTTCAAACTTCATCTTGCCCTTGTTGTCAGTAGTTTGCTCCACTGAACTCGGAGTAGCTGACTTCTTAGACTGTTGTCGTTCAGCTTTCTTCTTCTTCTTCTGAACCTTAGGGCCTTTGACTCTTGGCTCATAGTAGTACGATCCGTACTGAGCTGGGTGAGTCAGTAGTTGGTGGTCATACTGTTCAGCCCACCTGACCTTCTTGTTCCCCCTGAATTTGACCTTGGTGTCTTGGGGCTTGAACCATGGGTCACTTTCCTGTTGCTAGACTGAGGTGCATGTATCTTCTACTTATTCTTTGTCTAAGGTGATGTGAATTCTGCGTGCGGAGTTAGCCCCTGGACAAACCTATCAGTCAGCTTGGTGGAGCTCTTTTGTCCTGAAGTGGAGGGTTCACACGTGTAGTCAAGTCCTTCTTTGGTGGCATGAGGTCTCTGTACTCGTACAAGCTTTTCCAACTTCTCCTTTGCTCCAATATATTGCTCTGTCATCAAGGTTCTCCACACCTCATCACTCTTCCTTAGAGCTTCATGTTCAGATTTGGCATGTGCGAGAGTTTTCTTGAGATTAGCAATTTCAGTCTCTTTCTCAAAGATGTCTTTGGTCATGAGACTTAGTCATTAGAGAGTTAATCTCTTCCTTCAGTCTTAGAACAAGTCCTTCAGACTCGGTAGAGTCCTGACTTCTCCTTGAATGTCTCTGATTCTCTATTTTCAAGATTTCCATCTCCTGAATCGTCTTACTGAACTGCTGGCTCATCTGAATTTGCTCTTCAAGCAAATATTCATATGCAAGAACCACATCCAGCGGTTCTCTTGCAACAGAGCTTATGTCGTGTGTGCCAGGTGAAGAGGGGCATATAATGAGTTCAGAATTTACCTCAGCCTCTTCTCCGGCCATTAGACACGGTTCAACATCTTCAGTCTCGATTGCCATGAATGCGGCATCGTCATCAGACGATTCCATGAACAGTTCTTCATCGCTTGAGCAATCGGACAACTCTCCAGCTATGTAGGCTTGCCTCTTTTTCACGAACTTGTCGCGTCTGGCTTGCCTTTCAGCTCTTTCTGCTGCTGAGAGTTCAGGACATTCGTATTGGTAGTGTCTTGGTTTCTTGTAGTTGTAGCATACTAAGATTCTGCCATTCCTTCTGGATGTATCTTGTTGTTCTACTAGGGCAGCTTTAGTATTCCTGCAATCAGGTAGAGATTTAGATTCACTATTCGTGCGATGATTATCTCTCTTACCTTCATGTTTTTCGGAAGCCTTTTTCATCTTCCGTCTGAACATTTCCTTCTCCTTCTGGTATTTCACCGCGAGGAGAGCATACTTCTCAGGCAATTTATCAGCAGTGGGTATAGTCACTAAGCTTCCAGCTGACTGGCTTGTTGCTGAGGGACTTGCTCCGGGAGTGCTAGCTGATGCCTTGTAAGCATGATCCATTGGCACTTCAGCTTCAACACCGGGGGTGTGTGAGAGGTTGAACTCAAACTCCTCACCTTTAAGTTTTGAAAATATATAATCAGGAGAAACAGAGTTCAGGTCAGTTCTCCTCATACACGTAGCAAAAGAGTACCACTTGGGCCTATTAAGAGCCCGTATAAATTTGGTGTTGGTCTCCTTGTTGCTGAATGTCTTCCCCAGTCCGTGATGATGTTGATTTGATTTGTAAATCGAGCGCTGGAATCATCTATGGACTCCCCAGGAATCATAGCGAATGCTTCGAGTTTCTGCAGTTCTAACTCTAGTTTGTTCTCTTTAATCTGCAGAGTTCCTTGGCTCAGCACCGCGAGAGTTCCCATAGCTCCTTTGTTGTCTTGCAGTCATGCACCCTCTTAAGATAAGAGTCACTGAGTGTCATCAGTATAGCATTGTGAGGACTCGGTCGAGGTTGTCCAGTTTCTTCTCTTCAGGAGTGAAGAGGCTTCTATCCTTCGCGACTTTGGGTCCAGTTCTGGCACCGTCTGCTCCATCTACTACGAGTTCGACTAAGTCGACCATCGAAATAATGGGGCCTTTCTCCAGAACATCGGTCATGCTGTCGTGCAGCGAAGTCAGATGTGCCTCCATCCTTACGCGCCATATCGCATAATTCCAGTAGAGGACATTGGCACAGTCCTAATACCTGAAATATCAGCCATTGAAAGATAGAGGATATAGGATGCAATGAAATCAGCTTACTGCCAAGGGACTGACACATTGCTTAGATAAGAGAAGGGGAACTAAATAAAACTCTAAGTGACGAACTAAGAGGGTTCTTCAATGGACGCTAGTTCTTCACTGGATTATGCGTTGAGATTGCTAAGAGTTTGTGCTTAGATAGGTCTAGTTCCCGACGTCAACTCTGCATGACGACCTCTCTTATTTATAGTCGTTGATAGTGAATAGATCCGTTGGAGGGAGGTCTAGCCACGTGTCGATACGACAAGAAAAATGGCACCTTTAATTTGAACGTTGTTGAGAAGGTGCACTATAGAGATTCTCCTCTTTTTCAGTCTGAGAGCAACTTTTGTCAGAGCAGTTGGTCGCTGTCGGCTCCTTATTGGTCGAGGTAGATGGGTAGTTAAGACTTGTCAAACATCAAGGTTGACTTCCTCTGAATCCTCGGACCTTCAACTGAGGTGTCTTTCCTACTGACGTTCTTCTGAGCATTCAGTGCATGGGCATGAATTCCTGAGCAGATTCAGCTGGGGATGGCTGTCTAGCTGACTTCTTCGATCCTGAGTTCTTCAGCTAAGTGAGGTCATCTACTGAATCCTATAGCTACTGAACTCTATCCTACTAAGTTCTCACAACTGAACTCGATTAGGCTATACAGATACGGAGATACAATATTCAGCTAGGGTTTTGGGATCTATCAAATCTATCACTATCTATAGATTCATCTACTGAATCATTATCCCAACACGGTAGAAAACAATCTTCCTGATTTCTTAACTCGAGAATATATCTAATGAATTTTGCAGGAATGTCTTATAGAGGAAGAGGAGACAAAAGCTCTCATGGAAAATAAAGGCTTATAGTTGAAGATTTTGGCTCAACATGGAAAATAAAGGCTCATAGTAGAAGATTTGTCACATGACAAAGATTTCCAGGAATTTTAAGAATATAAGAAATAAAAGGAGGGTAACACTCAAAAACAACAAAATACTCCTAATTATTCATCAAAGGTTACTTAGGAAAATGATGAAGAGAATATATCTGTTGGTCCCGAGTCAAACGTTCAGGTGTCGGGGTGGGGGGGGGGGGAGTGAATACACCTGAAAACCTTTTTCTCTAACTTGAACGCGAACAGTCCGATTGATGGAGATTGTCTACTGAACCAGACAAGCTATTCTAGATCGCATGGATAGAGTGACTGAAGATGCTGAGCTCTGCTAGATGACTGACGTGAGAATTCAGAAGCGTTCAGTCGGGTTCAGTAGCGTGGGGAAAGTGTAGGCCCAATTCAGTTTAGCTTGAAAACGTTTGTTTATAAAACTGTTTCAGTAGATTAGTGCAGTTACTTAAGTTTCTTACTGAAACTCAGTTGAATGATTTTCTAAAATGGTTTTCAGTATGAACAGTTAAATCAATGCAACAGTTATAAACACAGAGACTTTTAAAGTGGTTCGGATATGTAAGATCCTACGTCCATTGTCCTGAACAAGACAGGAGGCTATTTTATTATACTGAGTTAGTCTCAGTCAGTTTGTACACTGGACAAACACCGTCTTGTGATTATACTGAGCAAGTCTCAGTTTACAGGGTCAAACAAAAATATGTTTAAATGTATCTCCAACGATGAAGGAGTTCTTAACACTAAGAACGGTTCAATAAATTGAACTCCTTCGGTCTAAGCTATAAATAAATATAGTTTAGCTTAGGTTAGAGGGAAAGGGAACAAGAAAGGCTTCTAGAGTGAAGAACAGTGAGAAATAATCTCTCTGGGTTCATGTTCTTTACTTGGATGCTAGAGGCTTGAGTTCTATGTAAGCTTCTATTCCCTCAGAGTAGATTGAATGCTTTTCACACTTGGAATAAGCTCTTAGGCTCGGCGTGTATAGCTTGTTCTTGTATGCTTGTTGCTCTATTCGTATGACATCTCGTGTCTTCTATCTCGTATGCATCAATTTGATTTTCCCTCAATTTATAGACGTGAGCGATGGATAGATCCGTTGGACACGATGTTGGGATAAGGATTCAGTAGATGAATTGATAAATTTGATAGATCCCAAAACCCTAGCTGAATATTGTACCTTCGTATCATTAATAACTTAGTCGAGTTTAGTTGTTAGAACTTAGTAGGCTAGAGTTCAGTAGCTGCAGGATTCAGTAGAAGACCTCACACTCAGCCGATGAACTCAGGATCGAAGAAGTCAGTTGGACAGCTAACCACCAGCTGAATCTGCTTAGGAATTCATGCCCTTGCACTGAATACTCAGAAGAACGTCAGTAGTAAAGTCACTTCAGTTGAAGGTCTGAGGATTTAGAGGAAGTCAACCTTGATGTTTGACAAGGCTCAACTACCCATCTACCTCGACCAATAAGGAGCCGACAACGACCTATTACTCTGACAAAAGCTGCTCTCAAACTGAAAAAGAGGAGAATCTCTACAGTGCACCTACTCTCCAACATTCAAAATAAAGGAGCCATTTTCCTTGTCGTTTTGACATGTTGCTAGACTTCCCTCCAATGGATCTATTCACCATCGACAACTATAAATAAGAGAAGTCGCCATGCAGAGACGACACCGGGAACCCAAGCTATCTACGCACAAACTCTTAACACTATCAACGAAGAATCCAGTGAAGAACTAGTGTCCATTGAAGAACCCTTTTAGTTCATCACTTAGAGTTATATATGTTCCCCTTCTCTTATCTAAGCAAGCCTCATTGTAATATCTTTAGCTTAGAAACCTCGAGGAAGTTCACATTCTTGTGAAACTGTTCTTATTTGTAAGAACTTCCTCTGAGTTTGGAGAAGACTCAAACTCTTCAAGTTTTAAACCCCTGTAAAAGTCACTATGACTATAAGTAGAGAATCTGTCCAGCGCACAGATCACTAAGAACTTGCTCAGTATAAGCTTCAAGTTTTGTGTCTGTCCAGTGAACAGACCAACTGAGACTTCCTCAGTATAAATATAATAAGTATCCTGCTTTGGTCAGGATAGTTGACGTAGGACCCAGTGTGTTCGAACCACTTTAAAAATCGCTGTGTTAATTTACTGTTTTCCTTAACTGCTCATACTGCATTCAAAATTGTACTTCATAAAACTCAACATAAAACTGGTGTTTTCTAACTGAGACGTTTGATAGGGCCTACACTTCCGCACACACTCTGATACTAAACGACTGTTCGACTAACTAAAGTCAGTAGAGCTGAACTCAGTAGAAGAAATTCTTGCCCACGTGATCTGAAGCATATTTGGCTGTCTGACTCAGTCCGTAGCAAACTCAGCTCGAGCTGACTTCGCGTTTGAGAAAGAAATTTATATTCAGGTGTATTCAACCCCCCCCCCTTCTACACCTAAACCACGTCTGAGGACCAACACATGAACTGTCCATGTGTCACTCTATTTGGTAGCGAACGGCTCTTTTGAATTTCCGCAGAGTCCACTATCTTTTTCAGGAAAGTGGTTGACTTGCAGCTTTTGGCAGATACTTTTACAGCTGGCTGCTTGTCATTGGTCGAGGTGCAGAAAGTGGTTGAGACACTTGCAGACTTCAAGGTTGATACTGAAGCTGACTTCTCTCAGTTGTACGACCTCGGACCATTCTACTGAAATGACATTGAAGTCCTCGGTCAGTTAAGGAAACTGACATGCCGTTGCTGAGTCTGACCCATAGGTTCACTAGTATACTCCTACTGAGTTCAACTCTACTGAAGGTCAGGACTCTGAGTTCAATAAACTGCTCCTGCCGAGTCCAGTTCTATTGACTCTTGAACACCTTTCAGTATGCTGCTTTTGCTGAGTCCAGCACTACTGAATCTTCATTCCATGGCGCTGCGGCGGACACTCTACTGAAGGATAGCAGATAAAACTTCTGAGCCGGAACCATGCTGAAGGCTAGCCTACTGAGCCTGAAACACTCAGAGACAAATGTGTTTAACTTTTACAAAGGAATGGTTCACCAATCAACATAGAGTTTTGGGATCAGTCAAATCAACAACTGAATCACATCCTATCAATTTCCCCCTATTTGATGATGCCAAAACCTATCACTATCAGCATACTAACACTATCTAAGAATCTAAAGAACATGCAGATATAAACTCCTTACAAGTATTACAATGAGAAACAATGGAGAGTATCTTCAAGTCTTCTAAGCTAAGCAGAATATTGAATACACAGATGATCAGTGAGTGTGTGAGTCAATAATCACTTAGGTGATTATGAGTGTTAATGTAAGATGAAGCAGGCCATGAAGACAACAAGAAATTGTCAGGCCAAGTAATAGTTGATGTATTGATATATATGAGAAATTCAATACATTTACAACACTTGCTACACTAGGAACTACAGAGAGATCTATCAAGCCTACTTCCTAGCAGATTTGAAGCGCTGAATTCTTGCCGTAAAGTCATTCAATTTGTCTTCGGGCAGAGGAAGACCATACATCTTGAAGGTATCTCATCTCAGCTTCTGGATCTTCGGCATATCTTCTGGATCATCAAGTCCAAGATCAAGAGCTAAGGCTGCTTTCCTGACTTTGTTTTCTATCACGCATGTATAAAGAGATCCATCTAATTTCTGAGGTGGAGGCAAAGTCCTGAAAGCCGGAGTTCTTATATCAATATCAGCTTCATGGGCTTTCTTGACTATAATGTAGATCATATTATCACACTTCTGAATCCATTCAGCAAACATTTCATTCTTCGGAGAGTTAGGCCAAAACTGCCAGGCATAATACCGCTTGATAAACTCAGCTTTGATTGTCTCCCACACCAGAGTCCTTTCCTAGGGCATCCACTGATCGATACGAGGCCATCTATGAATCTTCCTCTTCTGAAGAATTTGGAAGTGGTTGGGATGTCCCTGTGCTTCAGTGGAGGTGGCCTAGGCTTTAATCTTTTAGCTTCTCTAGCCTCTTCAGTCGCCTTCGCCTTCTGATTTCTTCCAGTTGATACCATTCAACTCTTTTATTGAGAGCTCGATTGCTGAAGTTGATCATTTCATCAATAGTAGGCTCAACTCTCTTCTTTTGTGTTTGCTGGGATTCTTCATCTTTCTTCTGTTCAGCTTCCCTCTCATTCTCTTGTTCTTGGTCCGCATTATCACGGAGAGTAAGCTTCCTGGTGACCAGCCTCTGAGTTGGCTTCCTTGCATGAACCTTAGTTCTTGCTTTGGTCGCTGCCTTTTTCGGTTTGTTGGCTGCCTCAGCCTCAGCGAGCTCTCTGGCAAGCTTTTCATCAACGTTGATCTGTGCCTACTCAGCTGAGCTGATGTATCTTTTGAGGGATTTGGGTGTAGGAGTTGGAACTTTCAGTACTTTCTTCCCTTTCCCAGATACTGGCGGAAGCAGAGGAGCTGAGTCTTCATCATCTAACTCCTCCAGAAACTTGGTCACATCCTCTATAATCTTCTGAGAGGGTTCATACATGCTAGTTTCTGCTGCCATCCTGGGTTCTGAGCCACTTGGGCATGTCTCAGCTCCTACATCTCCTGCTAAGACACCCTGGGCTACAACCCCTGTTCCCTGAACTTCCCCTTAGGCTTATCACTCTTAGTAGATTGAATCAGAGCAATTTGTTTATGAGCTTTTTCCCCCTTTCTGGCATCATCCAATATGCGCGGGGCGGGAATAGGAACTACCTTGGAGTTGAGCGAATGGAAGAAATTTCTGAGCTCCTCCAATGTTTTCTGAAGACCTTCAAACTTGAGGTGTATATCGTTCTTCTCAGTAATGAGATCATCACCATACTTTCGGTGTGAGGAATCTACAAGGTCTTCTATGGTCTTCATCTTGGCATCGATCTTCTTCTCACACTCCTTCTGAAAAGTTGAGAATCTTTGTTCATGAGCTTAAGTGAAGGAGGAGATCTGGTTCTGATGGTCTGACTGAGCTGCCTTGAAAGAATCAAGAAGAGTTGAGTGGGCAGACTTCAGTAGCTCCTGAACCGATGCTTGCTGAGCGTCGAAATCAGCTTTCTGTGCGGATAAAGCATTCTTGAGGACAGATGAGAAATCAGGGATAGGAGGTGAAGAGATATTCTAAACTGAAGTTTTCAGACTCCTGAGTTCCTCGCACTAAGCTTTAGTGGCCTTGTTCCAGATCTTCTTCAGAATTTCTGGAAAGGAGACGATTCTGAGTCCCCTGCTTCAGAATTGCTTTGGCCACTGACCTCGACTTTCAGTGTTTGTTGATGGAGCTGACCTCATAAGCTGATCCCAGCAGCAGCTGTTCTGGATCAGTAGGCTCAGAGGTGCCCATAGCTGCCGAACCAGGACGAGGAGGAGAGTTGATATGTTGTTCAGCAGATGGTGGAGCTCCCTCCTTCGCCTGTTGAGAACCCTCAACAGGCTTCTCAGGGCCTGCATCACTGGGTGAGTCCTGGTTATCAGGGCTCGAACCCTCAATAGGCTTCTCAGGGCCTGCATCACTGGGTGAGTCCTGGTTTTCAGGGCTCGAGGGACCTGAGGACCCGGCAGTAGGGACGACTGCTGAAGGATATCGTTCTTCAACAAAGGCTAGCATAGCCGCCATAAGATCATCGACAGAGCTAATGTCAGCAGGCTCAGAGTAGCCAATTTGCTGATGGAGCTTTAGCTCTTCGAAATTCAAACGTTCCGAGGACTGAAGACGGATCAGATTCTCTAGAGAGATCCACTCCTGGAATCGATACAACATCTGAAGCCTAGCCCTGATGGCTATATCTACCAAGTCTAAATGACTGGAGATTTCTGGAATAGCTTCGAAGATCTCTTGGGTTGCTCTGAATTGAAGCATAGGAATGTCAAACCCAAGATCCTCGGCTTCAGTATCAGTCTCCATCTCATCTAAGTTTATTGGAGACTGATGTTTCTCAGCTGATGGATGAATGTTGAGTTGAGCGATGTCGAGTTGAGAGAGGGGTGGTGGAGTAGAGATATGTTCAGCCGCAGTCCCCTGGTCCACTAAATCTGCTCTGTCTGCTGAGTCAGCTGCCTTGTCTGATTCAGGCTTCTCAGCACAATGTTCTTTCTCTGCTGACTTAGTCTCTTCATCTCTGAGTCTGAGAGGGTTGGCTGCTACTACTGCTGTCTCAGAAGCTTTCTTTTGCTTCTTCTGAGGAGTAGTACTCTTCTTCACAGGGGTTTGGTCTTTCCTCTTGCCCTGACCCTCTTCAACACCGACGCTAATCTGCTGAAGAGCACTGGCGCGATTGTGGAATCTGATCTTTTTCTTGTTGAAGTACTCCTTATCAGCGTAGGTGACAGGATCAGATCCACAAAACTCTTCTATAATGACAGACAACGTCATACCATATAGCAACTTCCCTTTAGCACTCAGTCGATGAGCTGTCCTATCAAACTTTGCCGCTTGTGCCTGAAATTCCTTGATGAATACTTCAGACCAATTGATTTGAGCTCTATCGTATATGACCATCATCATCTGAAGTTTAGGCCAAGATACTTGATCAAATGAACCAGCCTGGCTGGTCAGGATCTGAGTTACAATATAGGCCAAGGCTCTGAACTGTGGAAGCATGCTGCTCTTGGGGAAGGCAGCTCTAAACGTGGTTGGCTTCCCACAGAACATAGTCAGGTATTCTTCAAGGATGTCGTCCTTGTATTCGGCAGGACTAATACCCTTTGTCGGAAGTCTGAAGCTGTTGATCAGAGATTGCTTCAGGGAAAGCTTCTTCAGAATTGGAACGGGTGTGGCTGGATTCTAGATTCCTCCTCCAAGTTGAGGTATAACTCGGCGATCTGATGAGGCAGGAGATAGGAGGGTTTCTTTGACAGAAAAATCTCCAACCCAGATGCACGCAGGGCATCATAAATATCTTCCAAGAAGTCCAGGCCGCTGGAGTCAAACTCCATCACAATCTCAAACCAGACTCTTCCCTTCTCAAGAATCTCGACTATGTCAGCCGGAGTAATAACTTGAAGATTCGTCATGACTATATCTGCAAAAATAATGGTTAGCACTTGAAACTAGAGTTAGTCAGTAAGTGCCTTAGAAATAAGAGTTACCGTAAGAAAATCTCCGAGTTTATATGAAGGCAAGTAGATATGCTGAATGATTTCAGAGATTCTTAAGGAGTTGTAGAAACAGATATGGCGAAAATGGCGGGGTGAAGAAGATAACGATGATATAGAGATTATTTTGAATATGAAGCGTTTTATCAATCGACGGTTGAGATTAAATCTCGCTTTTCAGTGGACGGTCATGATTTTATGAGATTAAAAGGAGTGATTATGACCATGCCACCTTAGTCAAATCTCAGACGATATTAGTTGTTTCTAGGTAAGGTGATTCGACTTGCATTAAATGCAAAGCAGAGTTCAGCAAAGTTGCATGGAATGTCGTGTATATAATGAAAATGAATGTAATTAATGACATTCTAAGGAGCATTAAGTGCGATGTTGAGCTTCTGTATGACATACCTTGTTAAATGAATTATGCTGAGTTGACTACTGAAAGAGATACACAAACCTGTCAGCTGAACATTGTAGTCAGCTGATACCTCGTGTAGTTGGTTACGAATCTCTGTGTACTGAACGTCTTCAGTACTGAGAGTAGACATTCCCCCATACTGAATGCCCTTACTCTATTGTGATCGACTCTACTGAGTGATCATTTCTTCTGAATCCGCTTACTGACTTGAGTCAGTTGGGTCCAGCAGACCTAGCTCTACTGAAAGTTCTTTGAATCTAGTTTCAGCTAGATGTTTTGTCAGTATGTCAGCCCTTTGACGATCAGTATGGATTTTCTCCATTCTAATATCCTTCTTTTCGACATGGTCGCGAATGAAGTGGTGTCTAATGTCCATGTGCTTGCAGTGCAGAACAAGGTTCTGAGTAATCGCAATGGCACTGGTACTGTCGCAGTATATCGACACTTCATTCTGAATGACGTCATAGTCTCGTAGCTGCTGTCTCAATCAAAGGATTTGGGCGCAACAAGTTCTGGAGAACCATGAAACAAGCTTACTGCCGAGGAACTGACAGGTTCCTGAAGTTGATTCTCGATCAATCCTGCAACCTGCGTAATTAGCATCAGAGTAATCAGTTAGTTCAATATTATCATCTGCTGGATACCATAACCCCATGTCAGGTATTCCTCTGAGATAGCGGAGAATCTTCTTTGCTGAGTCCATGTGGCTCTGCTTAGGATTCGCCTGAAATCGAGCGCAGACAACTACAACATAAGTTATGTCAGGTCTACTAGCAGTAAGATATAATAGAGAACCAATAATAGCACAAGACTCAGTATGGTCTACTGATACTCCCTCTTTGTTAAGATCTAGTTTCATATTTGTGTTCATTGGGATCTTGACGGGTTTGCTGAATGCACAACCAAACTTTTTGATAAGGTCTCGAGTGTATTTGCCTTGATTGATGAACGTTCCCTTTTCTGATTGTTTGACTTGGAATCCAAGGAAGTAGTTCATCTCTCCCATCATTGACATCTCGAATTTGTCCTTCATCATTTTCTCGAACTGCTGACATATGATGACATTTTTGAACCGAAGATTATGTCATCTACGTAGATCTAGACAAGTAGAATGTCATTGCCTAGATGGATGCTGAATAAAGTGCGATCCACGGTGCCCTTCTGAAAACCTTTCTGAAGAAGAAACTCTGACAGGGTATCGTACCAAGCCCTAGGTGCTTGTTTTAACCCGTACAGAGCTTTTCTGAGTCTATACACCTGATGTCCCTGCTGAAAACCGGGAGGTTGATCCACAAAGACTTCTTCTTTTAGAATGTCATTTAGGAACGCTAACTTTACATCCATTTGAAAAACTCTGAATAGTTGATGTGTTGCGTAAGCAAGGAATAATCTGTTGGCCTCCAGTCTTGCAACTGGAGCAAAAGTTTCGTCGAATCTATCCCTTCGGCTTGGCAGTAGCCCTTCACAACGAGTCGAGCTTTGTTCCTTACTATAACGTTGTTTTCATTGCTCTTGTTTTTGAAGACCCATTTGGTTCCGATCACATGTTGATGTCGGGGTCTGTCAACAAGTTCCCACACTTCGTTTCTGACGAACTAGTTGAGCTCTTCTTGCATAGCTATTGATCCAGTCAGCATCGGCCAGTGCTTCTTCGATGGATTGAGGCTCCTCAGTAGATAGGAAACATGTGTACAGAGCGCTCTCTCCTAACCATAGTTTTGACCTTGTTTTGACACTTGCTGAAGGATCACCTATAATAAGATCAGTAGTATGAGCATCTAACCAAGACCTTCTTTGTCTAGATTCGTCTTCTGAAATGACATCTGTAGTAACAGTTGGGGTGTTAGGCATTTCAGTAGTATTGTTCTAAGATTATAGCAATTCAGTAGCAGAGTTAGGGTCTACTGAGTTTTCAGATTCAGGAGCATTGAGATTGTGAACATGTTTTGTTCCCCCTGAATTATTATACTCAGTGGAGGTCTCAGTTACCACTGGGTTTCTTCATTGACCTGAGTTACCTTTGATTGATTCTGTTTAGTAGAATCAATCGATTCAGCTACGTTCGCTGCTGGTTGTGACTCAGTAGTGGTGACTTCATTTTCTTCTTCTGAATCATCATCCCAGCAATTATGGATCTTTTCTACATTTTCTTTTAAGCTCAGATCCCGTAGCACTTTGTTGATGTCCTCAGACTCTGAATGTGAGTTTCTGCTCCTGTTCTCAGTAGCAAACTCATTAAAAACAACATGAGGGCTTTCTGGTAGTTAAAACACTAAAGGCTTTGCTGACCCATGTGTACCAAGAGTAGTCATCAATGATCATCGCTTTAAGGATATGAGATATGTGAGGCTTCCTCCCGTTCCATAGTTCATAAAGTGTCATCTGATGTTGCTTTGTCAATAGAGATCTGTTCTGAGTATGACATGTAGTGTCAGTAGCTTCTGCCCAGAATTTTGATGGGAGTCTTGAATCTGCGAGCAGGGTTCTTGCAGCTTCTTTGAGTGTCCTGTTTTTCCTTTCAGCAATCCCATTTTGTCGAGGCGTGCGTGGAACAGACGTCTTATGCTCTATTCCTTCAGTTTCGCAGAACTCTTTGACCATCACTTTAAGGAACTTAGTTCCTCTGTCTGAACGAATCTTTCTGGTCTTGATGTCCATCTCGACATTGAGCTTTTTCAGAAGCGTAGGTAACGCTGTTTTGACGTCAGTTTTGTTGGCAATAACTATGACCCATGTGTACCAAGAGTAGTCATCAATGACCACAAGTGCATACTTCTTGCCTCTGATCGTCACTGGAGAGACTGGGCCGAACAAATCCATGTGAAGAAGCTGAAGGATTCCATCAATGCAAGGTGATGGAGCTGGTGGATTTTCTTTCTTTGTTTTCTTTCCCTTCAGATAAGCTTCGCACTGAGTGTTTTTGCTGAACACTTCATTTGCCAGTCCTCTCACTAGAGCATTTCTAGCTAGCTTGTTTAGCGTCTTGAAGTTGAGATGACTAACTCTTCTGTGCCAGAGCCATTGATTTGTCAATAACATCACAGAAACCAGTGTCAAAAATCACTCTATTGGAGTTGTCACAAAATTGACTAACAGAGAGTAGATTATGCTGAAGCCCTTCAACATAAGATACTCTTGGAACTGTGGCAGTTCCAAGGTTGAGTATTCCATAGCCTCTGGTGAAGCTTTTTGCGTTGTCGCCAAACTATATTAGCGTTCCTTCTTCCTTGATATAATTCTTCAGGATACTCTTCTTGTACATCATATGTCTTGAGCATCCGTTGTCCATGTCCCATGGGTCCCTGTGCACCTGTAAAACATAAATTATATTCAGGTACCCCTTATTTTTGATTTGGGTCCTTAAGTTTTAGTTTTGGTAACCCAAATTAGTCTGACAACCCTAGTGGTTTCAGACAACTTCTTTCCACTTTTGTCAACATATTTCACCGGTGAGCTAGGTGAAGTTGACTTCTGAGGCTTCTTAGGTTCAGGAGTCCTGGTCTTCTGAGTTGGTGGACTGTTGACCTACGACTTTCTTTTTCTTCTGACCTTTAGGACCCCTTCTGATATTAGGATTATAATAATATGACCCATACTAGAGCTGAGTGTGTCAGTTGTTGCGGTCCGTACTGATCAGCCCATCTTACTTTGCTGGTTCCCCTTTGCTTAAGCTGGGGTAATTTTGAGCTGAGCTTCTGATCAGATTTCTGATAGGTGGGATGAGGTGCAATCATCTTTCATTTGTTCTTTGCTGCGGGGTTGTATGGTTCAACATTCATTGTCTCCCCTAAACAAACCTATCAGTCAACCATTTTTCTGGGCGTGTGGGAGCAGATGAGGAGGCTTTGCGGCTGAACCCAAGTCCTTCCTTGCAGAACTTTGGCTTGTTGTTGGCCAGCATTGCCTCGAGCTTTTTCTCAGCTCCCATATAGCGCTCAGTCATCAGGTTCCTCGAGACATCATCACTTTTCTTAAGAGTTTCATGCTCGGTCTGAAATCCTGAGAACTTCTGGTTTAGCAAGCTGAGTTCAGTCTCTTTCTGAATCAAGTCTTTGGTCAATACTGAAATCAGACCTTCTTGCTGCTGAGATTTGATCATCAGAGAGTTAATCTACTCTCTAAGTCTCACAAAAAGTCCTTCCGACTCAGTAGCAACCTGACTTTCCTGAGAAAGTCTCTGATTTTTAGCTTTCAGGATATCCAACTCCTGTAGAGTCTTGCTGAGCTGCAGACTCATCTGAATCTGTTCGTCTAATAATTCTTCTTATGTGATCGCGACGTCTAGATTCTCGTCTGCTCCAGAAATTGTGTCTTGTGTGCAGTGTGAAGGGAGGTTAGAAGGCTCTGGAGAGTTTACCTCATCCTCTTCTCCTGCCATTAGACACTCCTCTGTTTCTTCCTCAAGCTCTCGTGTCATAAAGGCAGCTTCATCATCAGATGAATCCATGAAGGTGTCGACTTCATCTGAGTCGTCTGAGAGTTCACCAGCAATGTATGCTTGTCGCTTCTTGATGAACTTCTCCCATCGAGCTTTTCTCGCAGCTCATTCAGTTGTGCTGAGGTCAAGAAAATCATACTGATAGTGTCCTGAGTTTTTGTAGTTATAGCAGGTGGTGACTCTGCTCTCTCTACTGTCAGTATCTTTCGACTGTTGAGGAGAGTCCTCCTGTTTACTGCATTCAGAAGTTTGTGAGTTAAGATCGTGTTTTGGTGGGATTATCAAGATGTCTTTTATAAAGCTTTTCTATATGAGAATTCCAAGAGAAAACATTCTTTGTTTATTAAAATATGTTCAGAAGTTTATTACTTCGATATACCTATATGGTTTATTAGATGGTGACAATATTATGGCCCCTTGGTGAGAATCTTACCAGATTGTTTCAAAAAAAAGTTTATGAGATGGGTGGATATTTCACCAAGAATTCTTGAGATTCAAGAAAAAAGAATATGTGCAGAGGGAATATCCTCTCTATATTTCTTCACAAAATTTTTAATTATTTGGATTTGGAAATGGACTCTAGAATTTGGTTATACTGAAGACATAATCCCATGTATGAAAAGGGTCTCACATTCAATTTTTTTTGTAAAAATGATAACACAAAACCCAGAATCAGGATACATTTTGGTATTGATACTATGTGTTGTATTAATGATAGTCTTAAAAAATATGATGAACAAATTAAGCTTAAACTAAGAAGGGAATTTTCTTCTCCATTTGAGCATATCTTTCGAAAATTGAGATTAAACTCATAGGTTATATCCATGGACAAAATGACCGAGAAATATCTCGACGAAGTAAAAAAGAATTTGTTGGTAACGTAGAAAGAGGACATTGTGTCTCAAAAATTTGGTAAATCTGATATTTCAATGTCTTCGGCAAATCAAGACAGTGATTTTCAAGAAGCCCAAGATCCAAATGAGGGAGCTTTAATTGAAGATATTTTTGAAGCCATCAAGGAAGCTTTAGTTGAAAATTTCAAAACCAAAGAAAAATCTTCTACTTAAAAATAAAAACAAGGAAGATATCCAGAAATAATTGAAGACAGGCAGGCTGTCTTAGCCAGGTGGATTACAACAAGGATATCTTACCTCAAGAGAAAGATTTCTCTTCCGACAAAGTTATTTTACTTTGGAAGGCTATTATTTACACTTTATGACAATTTTGACATTTTGTTTGAAATCTTAGCAAAAATAATTTTGCCTTTTGACATTATAGATAGTGAGCATGCATGTAGATAGTGTATGTAGCATGTAGATAGTGCATGTAGGTAGTAGGTGTCTACTCTCCACTCTATATATTCTTCACACTTTCGCTATTTAAGGAGGAGAGTGCTTGAGCTGTAGACACACGAAAGAAATAACTCTCTTTATAAACTTTCTTCTCTTCAAAAACTCACTCCAACTTTTTGGTGTTGTACAAGAAAGAGTACGTTGTTTATATTTTATAAATCTCTTCTCTTTCTCTCTTTCATTTAGTTTGTTTATTTTAGTCTTTGTATTAGTATTATTTAAATATGGCTAGCCTTATAGGCTAGATTCTTGAGTGATAAATTATGTCTAAACTATATAATTATCTTACAATACTAGTTTAGTATTACGAAAGATGAACCTAGTGTTATGGTGAGAGATCATTCCGAAGTAAGGTTTTTATTGAAATAACTATCATGTTTAGGGCTTTGTAAGATCTGTGATTCGCTGTTTTAACCCTGTTTTAGGCTATACAACTAAAGGTCATTTGGGCAATATCTGCTGCAATGTGTTGATTTTGAAAGTTCTAAATTGATGACGGTTATTTCAATTATGTAATCAGAATTATTATTATTATATTCCTCCTAATCCGGTACAAATCTTCTCATGCACTGGCCATGTCTGTACTGCGTGGATTTAGATTAAAATTACAAATTTACTATCTCGACCTTCGTTCTAAATTCTTAATTCAGAATGAATTGTGATTCCAAGTTGTTGGTCCCGAGATAAACGTTCAGGTGTAGAGGGGTGGGGTGAATACACCTGAAAACTTTCTCAACTTAAAACGTGGATAATCATATTCAAGAGAGTGCCTTGCTGAACAAGTTCAGTAGACCAAATATGTTGTTCGGAATCGCGTGGATTGAGTGATTGACTATACTGAGGCCTGCTAGCTAACTGATATAAGAATTCAGTACTGTTCAGTAAGAGTTCAGTAGAGTGCGGAAATGTGTAGACCCAATTCAGTTGAGTTTGAAACCGTTTTTTTTAAACTGTTTCAGTATATTAGTGCAATCACTTAAGCTTTGCTGAAACACAGTTGAATGATTTTGAAAGATAGTTTTCACAATGAACAGAAATCAATGCAATAGTAAAAACAAAACACAACAATTTTAAAGTGGTTCGGATATCAACAATCCTACGTCCACTGTCCTGAAAAGATCAGGAGGCTATTTTATTATACTGAGTTAGTCTCAGTCGGTTTGTGCACTGGACAAACACTGGTCTTGAGGATTATACTGAGCAAGACTCAGTTTACAAGGATCAAACTAAAGCGTTTGACAAACTCTCCAACTATGAAGGAGTTCTTTACAAGTAAGAACATGTCAAGGATGAACTCCTTCGATCTAAGCTATGGATATATTCAGCTGAGCTTAGGTTAGAGGGAAGAGAACAAGAATGTGGCTTCTAGAGTGATGAACAGTGAGGAATAAGCTCTATGGGTTCGTGTTCTATCACTTGGATACTAGAGGCTTTGATTCTAATTCAGCTTGGTTCCCTTGAGTAAGTATGTCGCCTTTCGCTTGAAGTATTTCGCTAAAGATCTTGCGGAAAGCTTAAGTCGGTAAGTGTTTGCTCGTAATCGCTTGAGTGTTCTTGATATTCTCTAGGTTAGCTTCAATTTGATTTTTCCCTCTATTTATAGAGGTGAGCCAAGTAAAGATCCGTTGGAGACGACGATCCATGTGTCACTCTCTTTTGGGTAGCTAATGACTCTTTCAAAGGAATCTGGCAGAGTCTTTTCCCTCCATTTATGGAAATAAGTTGACTTGCAATTTTAATCAGAATGTGGACAGCTGGCTGCACATCATTGGTCGAGGTGTAGAAAGTAGTTCAGACAAACAGACTTCTAGGCAGATCTGAAGTTGACTTCTCTGAATACCTCGTATGACTCTATTGATTTAACAAGTAAGATCACTGACAGTCAAGGAGACTGTCTGGCCGTTGCTGAGTCTGACCTGGGGTTCAGTAGTATACTCCTGCAGAGTCCAACTCTATTGAAGGTCAACTCTGAGTTCAGTGAACTGCTCCTGCTGAGTCCAGTTCTACTGATTCCGTTCAGTATGTTGTTCCTGCTCTGTCCAGTATTACTGAGTCTTCACTCCATGGTACTGAGGCTGATAGTCTACTGAAGAGTCAGCAGACAGAACTGAGTGCCTGAACCATGCTGAAAGAATGTCTACTGAGTCTGAAACTCTCAGAGACAAAGACATAACAATTACAACTCAATGGTTCACCAATAAAATTAGGGTTTGGGATCATTCAAATCTTCTGACACTATACTACTGAATCATCTCCCAACAATTTCCCCCTATTTGATGATGCAAAAACCCAACACTACAAACTATCAGATACAAGCTCCTTACAAATATTACAAGTAGAATCAGTGGAGCTGTTCATCAACTTCTAATCTACTGGGGGATACAGGAAGAAGTATCAGAACCTATTATAGAATTCTAACAATAATTTCCCCCTAAAAACCCTTAAACAATAATTTTCATACTCAAATAAGTGGAGTCTATCAATCTAAGTAAAAACAGACAAACACAGATATAAGCAGGGAGTGTGTGAGTCAGTAATCACTTAGGTGATTCTGAGTGTTAAGCTTAAATAAACAGACAGGCCATGAAGACAATAAGGTATTGTCGGGCCAAACAACAAAGATGTTATATATATAAATGAAGTTCAGTACAGTACATCTATTGCTATTCTAAGATACAAAACAAAGGAAAGAAGCTATCTCCTGAATCTCTGGATCCTTGCCTTAAAATCTCTAGACTTCTCTTGTAGCAAAGGCAATCCATACATCTGGAAAGTTTCCTTCCAGAGTTTCTTCATCTTCAGCACGTCAGCAGGGTCAGAATCATCAAGTTCTAAAGCAAGTATAGCACCTCTGAATTCTCCTTCTATAACTCCAGTATAGAGTGATCCATCAAGCTTCTGAGGAGGAGGCAGGGGTCTAGGATCAGGAACTTAGACATCTTCTTTGTCAGGTATGGCCTTCTGAACTATGGCATATATCTCAGGATCGCTTACCAGAAGCCATTCAGCAAAGGCATTGCTCTTGTGCATATTAGGCCAGTACCTCCAAACGAAGTATCTTTTAATAAATTCAATCTTCAAAGTTTCCCATTTCTGAGTCCTTTCCCATGGCATCCATATGTCTACCCTTAGCCACCTGTGGATTTTCTGGTCAGTAGGCTTCCTGCTTCGCCTATACTTATAAGGAATCTCAGTGTCCTTCACAGGCACCCTCTCCCGGGACTCTTTCTCTGTACGCAACCTGAGGGATTCTAAGTCAGCCAACCTAAGCCTTTTATGGGCTGCACTGATCTGTCTTACCTCAGCTGTCCTGTCCAAGGGCTCTCCATAGCGTCCCAGATCTCTTTCCTTTCAAATTCTTATTCTTTGGAGGGGACATAGGAGGGAACAAGGGACTTTTCCTCTGACTCAGCACGTGATTGGGATTTGGATTTCGAACCTGAGGTTCCACCCTGCTGATCAGTCTTGGACTTTTCTTGCTGTTGCTTCTACTGTTCAGTCTCTTTCTCTTTATCGACTTCATCACCGATTTTTAGCTCTCTTGGGGGAGGCCTAGTCCCTGGCTTTCTTCCCCCTCAGACTTTTGTCTTAGCTTTTACAGGGGCTTTCTTGGGTTTATTTTCTGCTTCAGCTTCAGCAAGCTCCCTGGCAAGCTTTTCATCAGCCTCTATCTAAGCTTGGTCCTCAGGGCTAATATAACTTTTTGTCCCTTTCTTCAATGGGGTTGGAAGTTTTAGCTTTTTCTTTCCCTTTCCCGCCACTGGAGGAGGCAGAGGAGTCTCCTCCTCATCTGAGTCCTCCTCTAGGAATTCAGCAACCTCCTTGGTATGTTCTGCAGAAGTCTGGGTTGCTGAATCCTTGGGATCCTATGGTCCTGAGCCACTTGGGCCAGTCTCGGCACGCTCTACATCACCCGCGCCTGAGACACCCTGGGCCTGACCTGCTGTTCCCTGGGGGTCAGTGGGAGCTGATTGGCTTCCAGCTGCTCCAGTTACTGATCTCGTCCCTCTCGGTGTCCTTTCCCCCTTTTTGGCATCATCAGCTCCAGTTACTGATCTCGTCCTTCTCGGGAGGCTCTATTTTGAAGAGCTTCAGCCTCTAATCCGATAGTTTCGGCTTTTGAGCTTGTCTCCGTGTCATCTACTTCAATAGGAGACATAACCTTCTCAGCAGAAGGAATACTGTTGAGAGGTGGAACATTCAGCGGGGTCTGAGTGATGGGAGTTGTTGGTTCAGCATCGGACCCCTATTCCACTGACACTTCTCTTTCAGCGGAGACTGCCTTCTCCACTAAGACTGTTTTCTTAGAAGATTATGAGTCATCTCGCAGTCTGAAGGGAGGAATGATAACTGCTTGTTCAGAAGTTGTCTTCTGCTTCTTCGATGGAGTCTTCTAAGCAGTTTTCGGTGGTGACCTCTTCTTAGTGGGAGTAGAGGTCTTCTTCCCTTTTCCAGCCGCATCAGGCCCTGCTCCTATCTGCTGGAGGGCTGCTGCCTTGTTGTGGAATTGCACTTTCTTGGGATTGAAGTACGCCTTATCTGCGTATGTAATGTGGTCAGCACCACAGAAATCTTCAATCATCACAATCAGCTTCATCCCATATAGAAGCTTTCCCTTGACTGTAAGGCTGTTCGTGATCCTGTCAAACTTGGCAGCTTGAGTCTGGAACTCTTTTAGAAAGAACTCCATCCAGTTCACCTGATCTCTGTCATAAATCGCCCTCATCATCTGGAGCTTAGGCCTGGAGACTTGATCGAATCAGCCAGCTTGGCTAGTCAGTATCTGCGTGACTATGTAGGCTAAGGCTCTATACTGCGGCAACATGCAGTTCTTAGGGAATGCCGCCCTGAATAACGTCGGCTCACCATAAAATATCTATAGATATTCATCTATCATATCATCTTTCTTGCCAGCAACACTGATTCCCGAGTTAGGTAGCTGAAAGCTCTTCTGGAGAGCTTACTTTAACGATATCTGTTTGATCTCTAAATTAGCACGAGTGGGGTCAATAACGTGATGAATGATGAATCTCCCCACTATATCACCGTCTACTGAGTCAGAGTTCAGATAAAGCTCCGATATCTGACGCGCAAGGAAGAAAGCATGCTTCCTTGACAAGAATGCTTCGAGGCCTGACGCCCTCAGCGCCTCAAATACCTCAGACATAATCTCAAGCTCGTAGGTGTTGAACTCCATAATAGGCTCACACCAGACTCTGTCCTCCTCGAGGATCTCAACTATGTTGGTCGGAACAATGACTGAAATGTTCTTTGCTGCCATATCTAGAATCTGTAAAATTTAATATCAGTATCGAAAATATTTATTGAACATAGGTGTAATCTACTGAATAGGAGATGAAATCTACCGTCATAATCGCTGAGAAATAGTGAATGCAGTATGCAAGTAAGGGATTGAGTTCTCAGAAATTTTAGGGTATAAGTTGCAGAGAGTAAAATGGCGGTTTTCTAACTTTGAACGTGATATATGTGATCAAGAACATGAACAGTTTAGTTTAAAATAGGCAATGATCAAAATAGTCGCCTAAGTCAACTTACAGTTGTAACTAGCCAAAGAAGTAACTTGATAAGACATGCATTTAATGCGCGGCAGAATTCAACAAATTTAGCATAGAATGTCGTGCATTTAATGAAAACCATTTATATTAAATGACATTCTCTTAAGGCATTGAATACGATGCTGAATCAGAATCATTAATGCATTAAATACTATGTTGGCTACTGAAAAGAGATACGCAAACCTGTCAGCTGAACATCGTAGTCAGCTGATACCTCGTATAGATGGTTGCTGAATCTCCATGTACTGAGTGAGTCCAGTACTGAGAGTGAACATTCCCCCTTGCTGAATGCTCCTGTCCTGAATCCTCTTACTGACTGGAGTCAGTAGGGTCCAGCAGACCTAGCTCTACTGAAAGTTCTCTGAATCTGGCTTCAGCTAGAGGCTTTGTCAAAATATCGGCCCTTTGATGGTCAGTATGGATCTTCTCCATTCTGATATCCTTCTTTTAGACATGGTCATGAATGAAGTGGTATCTGATGTCCACGTGCTTGCATCTGGTATGAAGTACAGGATTCTGAGTTCCCGAAGTTGATTTTCGGTCAATCCTACAACCTGCATAGTCAGCATCAGAATAACCAATTAGTTCAATATTATCATCTGTTGGATACCATAAACCCATGTCAGGTGTTCCTCTGAGATAGCGGAGAATCTTCTTTGCTGAGTCCATGTGGCTCTGCTTAGGATTCGCCTGAAATCGAGCGCAGACACCTACATCATAAGTTATGTCAGGTCTAGTAGCAGTTAGATATAATAAAGAACCAATAATTGATTGAAATTCAGTATGGTCTACTGATACTCCCTCTTTGTCAAGATCGATTTTCATATTCGTGTTCATCGGGATCTTGATTGGTTTGCCGGATGTGCAACCAAATTTCTTGATGAGGTCTCGAGTGTATTTGCCTTGATTGATGAACGTTCCCTTCTCTGATTGTTTGACTTGAAATCCGAGGAAATAATTCATCTCTCCCATCATTGACATCTCGAATTTGTCCTTCAACATCTTCTCAAATTGTTGACACATGATAACATTCTTTGATTCGAATATGATGTCATCTACGTAGATCTGCACAAGTAATATGTTGTCGTCTAGACGAATGCTGAATAGTGTGCGGTCTACTGTGCCCTTCTGAAAACCTTTTTGAAGAAGAAACTCAGACTGGGTATCGTACTAAGCCTTGGGTGCTTGTTTTAACCCGTACAGAGCCTTTCTGAGTCTATAAACTTGATGTCCCTACTGAAAGCCGGGAGGCTGTTCTACATAGACTTCTTCTTTCAGCATGATGTTCAGGAACATAGACTTCACATACATCTGATAAACTCTGAAGCGTTGATGTGTTGCGTAGTCTAGGAATAGTCTGATTGCCTCCAATCTTGCAACTAGAGCGAACGTTTCGTCGAAATCTATCCCTTCGGCTTGACAGTAGCCTTTTGCCACGAGTCTTGCTTTGTTCCTTACTATAACTTTGTTTTCATCTCGCTTGTTCTTGAAGACCCATTTAGTGCCAATCACATGTTGATGTCGGGGTCTATCAACTAGCTCCCATACTTCATTTCTCGTAAACTGATTCAGCTCCTCCTGCATGGCGATGATCCAATCAGCATCCTTAAGTGCGTCCTCAACTGGCTAAGGTTCTTCAGTAGACAAGAAGCAGGAATATAGAGCGCTTTCTCCCTAATAGAATCTGGATTTTGTCTTTACACTTGCTGAAGGATCTCCAATAATTAGATCAGAACTGTGAGCGTCCAGCCACGATCGACGATGTTTTAACTTTTCATCTGAAATTTGTTCAACACAGATAGTAGGTGAGTTAGGCATTTCAGTTGTACTATTATGAGATTGAAGTAATTCAGTTACTAGAGTAGGGTCTACAAAGTCACAAGGTTCAGGGGCATTCAGCTTTGGAACTTCATTTGTTCCCCCAGTATTATTATCCTCAGTAGAGGTCTCAGTTACCACTTGGGTTTCTTTATCGACTTGAGTTACCTGGGATTGACTCTGTTCAGTAGAATCAATCTATTCAGCTACGTCTGCTGCTGGTTGAGATTCAGTAGTCTTATCTTCAATTTCCTCTTCTGAATCATCATCCCAACACAACTGGATCTTCTCAACGTTGTCTTTTAAGCTCAGATCCTATAGCTGTTTACTGATGTCCTCAGATTCTGAATTTGAGTTTCTACTTCTGTCTTCAGTAGCAAACTCATTAAAAATAACACGAGGGCTTTCCTCTACGCAAAGGGTCCGGTAGTTAAAAACTCTGAAGGCTTTGCTGACCCGGGAGTATCCTAAGAAGACTCCCTGGTCTGACTTGCTATCAAAAGTCTTTAACTGATCCTTTCCATAATTGTGGATAAAGCACGAACACCCAAAAATTTGGAAATAAGATAAGAAAGGCTTCCTACCGTTCCATAATTCATATGGTGTCTTCTGATGTTGCTTCGTCAGTAGAGATCTTTTCTGAGTATAACATGTAGTTTAGTTGCTTCTGCTCAGAATTTAGATGGAAGTCCTGAGTCTGCGAGCAGGGTTCTTGCTGCTTCTTTGAGTGTTTTGTTCTTCCTCTCAGCAATCCCATTTTGTTGAGGCGTGCGTTCAGCAGACGTCTCATGCTCTATGCCTTTAGCTTTGCAGAACTCTTCCACCATTGAATTCAGGAACTCAGTTCTTCTGTCTGAACATATCTTTCTGATATCGGTGTTCTTCTCGACATTGAGCCGTTTCAGAAGCGCAGACAACTCTTTTTTGACGTCAGACTTGTTGGAAATAAATATGACCCATGTGTAGCGCGAGTAGTCATCAATGACTACTAAAGCATACTTCTTACCTCTGATCGTCACTGGAGAGACTGGACCGAACAAATCCATGTGCAACAGCTGAAGAATTCCATCCGTGGAAGGCGATGGAACTGGTGGATTTTGCTTCTTTGTTTGCTTTCCCTTCAGACATGCTTCGCACTAAGTGTCTTTGCTGAACACTTCATTCGGCAGTTCCTCTTACTAGAGCATGTCTAGCTAGCTTGTTGAGCGTCTTGAAGTTGAGATGGCTGAGTGTTCTGTGCCAGAGTCACCCCGTTCTGTTGCCGTTCTTCGCCAGCAAGCATACTTCAGGTTCAGCTGATTTCCAGTCAGCTACATATATATTCTTTTTGCGCGAACCAGATAACACTGCTTTTCCTGTATATTTATCAATGACGTCACATAAACCAGCATAAAAAATCACTTTATTCGAGTTATCACAAAATTGACTAACAAAGAGAAGATTATGTTGAAGTCCTTCAACATATGATACTCTTGGAACTGTGGCGGTTCCGAAGCTGAGTGTTCCATAGCCTCTGGTATAGCCTTTTGCATTATCTCCGAACTCGATTTTGGGTCCTTCTTAAGCCGTATAATTCTTCAGTAAGTTCCTCTGGTTTGTCATATGTCTTGAGCATCCGCTGTCCACTTACCAAGGGTCCTTGTGCACCTGCAAAATAGAATTATATTCATGTACCCTTTATTTTTGATTTTGGGTCCTTAGATGTTAGTTTAGGAAACCCAAATTTGTCTCACGACCCTGGTGGTCTCAGTCAGTTTCTTCCCATTTTGATCAACATACTTGACCACTGGACTGGTCGATGCTGACTTCTGAGGCTTTACTGGTTCAGGAGTCCTCATCTTCTGAGTTGGTGGACTGCTGACCTTAGCTTTCTGAACGGCTTTCTTCTTCTTTTGACTCTTGGATCATCTCCTGACTATAGGATCATAATAATATGACCCATACTGAGCTGAATGTGTCAGCTACGGAGGTCCATACTGATCAGCCCACTTAACTCTGCTGGTTCCCCCTTGAGTAAACTGGGGTGATGAGCTAATCTTCTTGTCAGATTTCTAATAGCTAGGATGAGGTGCCTTCATCTTCTGTTTGTTCTTTGCTAAGGGGTTCAGTATTTCAGCATTGATAGTCTCCCCTTGAACAAACCTATCAATCAGCCGATTCTCTGGTGTACGGAGTCAGATGAGGAGGCTCCGTGGCTGAACCCGAGTCCCTCCTTGGAATGTTTTGGCTTGTTGTTGGCTAGCATCGCCTCAAGATTTTTCTCAACTCCCATGTACCGCTCTGTCATCAGGTTCCTCCAGATATCATCACTCTTTTTAAGCATTTCATGCTCAGTCTGAAGTCCTGAGAACTTTTGCTTCAGTGGACTCAATTTAATATCCTTCTGAGTCAAGTCATTGGTCAGTACTGAGATCTGATCTTCTTGATGCTGAGACTTGGCCATCAGAGAGTTAATCTCCACTCTGAGTCTCAACACAAGTCCTTCTGACTTAGTAGCAACCTGACTCTTTAGAGAAAGTCTCCGATTCTCCACTTTCAGGGTATCCAACTCCTGAAGAGTCTTACTGGAGTGCAGGCTCATCTGAATATGCTCATCGAGTAGTTCTTCATATGCGATCGCGACGTCTAGATTCTCGTCTGCACTTGAAATAGTGTCGTGTGTGCAGTGTGAAGAGTAGTTAAATGGTGCGTGAGAGTTTACCTCATCCTCTTCTCCTGCCACAAGACACTTTTTAGCATCTTCTTCAAGCACTAGGGCCATGAATGCCGCTTCGTTATCTGAAGAATCCATGAAGGAATCGACTTCATCTGAGTCGTCTCAGAGTTCACGGGTAATATATGATCGACGCTTCTTGACGAACATCTCCCTTCGAGCTTTTCGTGCTGCTCATTCAGCTGTATTGAGCTTAGGACAGTCATATTGGTAGTGTCCTGGCTTCTTGTAGTTGTAGCAGGAGGTGATTCTGCCTTCTTTGCTCTCACTGTCTTTCGACTGTGCTGAATCTTCCTGTATCAGAAGTATGCGGTTCAGGAGTGCGCTTAGGTGTATACTCAGACTTACTCTTTGAGTCTCTAACGACTCTAGAGAGCTTTCTGCGCCTCTCCTTCTCCTTCTGATATTTGACGGCAAGCAGTGCATATTTCTTAGTTAGGTTTCCTTCTTATAGATCGGTGATTGAAGGTTCAGCCTTGCTAGATGCGGGAGCTGCTGTGCTGACTGATGCTTTGAAAGCATGGTCGATCTGTGTGTTAGCTTCAGCTCGCTGCTTCCTTTGGGGTAGACCGAACTCGAACTCCTCAGCTTTAAATTCAGAAAATATATGACCAGGAGAAACAATGTCAAGATCAGAATGTCTAAGCAAAGTAGCAAATGGAGTCAAATGTCCGTCCGGCAGTGCTCTCAAGATTTTGAGATTCATTTCTCGGTTGGAGAATGTCTTTCCCAGCCCGTTGATAGTGTTCATCAAATCCGTAAATCTGACGTTGAGATCTTCAATCGTGTCACCAGGCAAGAGAGACAGTCTCTCCAGCTTCTGAAGTTCCAGTGCTAGTTTGTTAGCTTTGATCTTCTGAGTCCCCCGACTCAGTAGCGCCAGAGCATTCCAGAGTTCCTTAGCGGACTTGCAGTCCTGAACTCTTCCGAGATAGGAGTCAGTCAGGGTGGTCAGTATGGCATTTCTGGCAACCCGATCTAGACTGTGAAGCTTCTTCTCTTCAGGAGTAAAGAGGCTTCTGTCTTTGGGGATCTTCTTCACGATCACCATGCCTCCTCCTTGTGCTGGATCCTGGGTTTCGACGCTATTGATTATGGGAACGATAGGCCCGTCTTCCAAGACCCCGGTCATTCTATCGTGGAGGGAAGTCAGATGTGCTTCCATTCTGACTCGCCATACCCCGTAGTTCTCTACTGAGAACATGGGTACCATCCTGATTCCAAACATATCCGACATTTTAAATAGTGATATGAATGAAGAATGATATGTAGTGAAAACATTTTCAGCATCCGTTCAAGTAGACCAGTTTCAGACAACAAGAGTCTTAGAGAACTCCTGCTCTGATACCAATTGTTGGTCCCGAGATAAAAGTTCAGGTGTAGAGGGGGGGCTGAATACACCTGAAAACTTTCTCAACTTAAAACGTGAACAGTCCTATTCAGGAGAGTGCCTTGCTGAACAAGCTCAGTAGTCCAAATATGATGTTCTGAATCACGTAGACAGAGTGACTGACTATAGTGAGGCCTGCTAGCTGACTGATGTCAGCTATACTGAGGCCTGCTAGCTGATTGACTAAAATGTGTAGGCTCAATTCAGTTGAGTTTGAAAACATTTTTATTAAAACTATTTCAGTATATTAGTGAAATCTCTTAAGCTTTGCTGAAACACAGTTGAATGATTTTGAAAGATAGTTTTCAGGATGAACAGAAATCAATGCAATAGTAAAAACAGAACACAACAATTTTATAGTGGTTCGGATATCAACAAAGATCAGGAGGCTATTTTATTATACTGAGTTAGTCTCAGTCAATTTGTGCACTGGACAAACACTGGTCTTGAGGATTATACTGAGCAAGTCTCAGTTTACAAGTATCAAACTAAAGCGTTTGACAAACTTTCCAACTATGAAGGAGTTCTTTACAAGTAAGAACAGTTTAGGGATGAACTCCTTCGATCTAAGCTATGGATATATTCAGTTGAGCTTAGATTAGAGGGAAGGGAACAAGAAGGTGGCTTCTAGAGTGACGAATAGTGAGGAATAAGCTCTCTAGGTTCATGGTCAATCACTTGGATACTATCAGCTTGGTTCCCTTGAGCAAGTATGTCGCCTTTCGCTTGAAGTATTTCTCTGAAGATCTTGCGGAAAGCTTAAGTCGGTAAGTGTTTGCTCGTAATCGCTCGTATGTTCTTGATATTCTCTAGGTTAGCTTCGATTTGATTTTTCCCTCTATTTATAGAGGTGTGCTATGGAAAGATCCGTTGGAGACGACGATCTATGTGTTACTCTCTTTTGGATAGCTAACGGCTCTTTCAAAGGAATCTGGCAGAGTCTTTTCCCTCCATTTCTGGAAATAAGTTGACTTGCAGCTTTAATCAGAATGTGGACAGCTGGTTGCTCGTCATTAGTTGAGGTATAGAAAGTAGTTGAGACAAACAGACTTCTAGGCAGATCTGAAGCTGACTTCTCTGAATACCTCGTATGACTCTACTGATTTAACAAGTAAGATCACTGACAGTTAAGGAGACTGTCTGGCTGTTGCTGAGTCTGACCTGGGGTTCAGTAGTATACTCCTGCAGAGTCCAACTCTACTGAAGGTCAACTCTGAGTTCAGTGAACTGCTCCTGCTGAGTCCAGTTCTACTGACTCCTTTCAGTATGCTGCTCTTGCTGAGTCCAACACTACTGAGTATGAACACCTCTCAGTATGCTGCTCCTGTTGAGTCCAGCACTACTGAGTCTTCACTCTATGGTTGAGGCTGATAGTCTACTGAAGAGTCAACAGACAGAACTGAGTGCCTGAACCATGCTGAAAGAATGTCTACTGAGTCTGAAACTCTCAGAGACAAAGGCATAACAATTACAACTCAATGGTTCACCAATAAAATTAGGGTTTTGGATCATTTAAATCTTCTAACACTATACTACTAAATCATCTCCCAACACAAGTTTTAGTAAAATGAGAACACATTCATGCACTATAAGAATTTCGCTATTTACCAATGAAAATTTCTGTCGGTAAACCAATTTTTTCCGTCAGTAAAAAAATTATCGATGGAATACAGACGGAATACTCGCGTCGGGTCAAGCATTGTCAGTAAATATTACCGACAAAATTTTCATTGGCGGTTACGTCGACGAGTTATTAACGATGGATTACTGACGGAATTTGTCCGTCGGGGATTTTACCGATAGAATTTTCCATCGATAAATTATTTGAACAGTGATATTTTACCGACGAAATATTTCGTCGATAGTGCCACCGACTATGAATACTCCGTCGATAATTTGTACATCTTTAATAGACTTTTTTTTTTCGTACCCAATTCTCGACAACCCATATCAATATTAACAATTCAATTTCTAAACCAAATTCAAAGGCAAAACCAACCACATATCGATCCAAACTCAAACCTAAAACAAAAAACATATGAATTCAAATCCAAAATAGAAATCCAATAATTTGAAGTTGTATCCACTATATATCTAAATATTCAGTAAACATATACATCCAAATCATGTAAAGGAGAGAGGGGGAATGATTGTTGGGGTGTTACGGTACGGCATACCGTCCAAATTTTCCCATACCGCATACCGAAAACGTGTGGTATAGGAAATTGCATACCGTTATCATACCGGTTATTGTGGTATACCGTTGATCGGTATGCCGTAAGTGCGGTATGAGCAAGTATTCATACCGTTGCCATACCGGCCGTGCGGTATGCCTTACCGCATATCGGTATACCGATACAATGAGGTATATCGAAGCAACAGTATACCGAAAGAACACCGGTATACCGAAGCATAAAGCATAAAGATAGGCAGCGGCCGGCGGGCGACGGGCGCGAGTCGCGACTAGGGCTTTGGTGGGGTGGGGGGCGGGGCGATCGAGATTCGAGATTAGGGATTAGGGAATTAGTGGGGGAGGGTTAAATATTTTGTTACTTTATTTATTTTAAATATACTACTATTAAATATACTACCATTATTTATTTCGTAGTAGACTTTTTGTATCCCGTTTTCGACACAAAAATTATAAAGTAATTTCAATTGATCATTTCATACAAAAATATATATTATATCATAGTTTTATAATAAAATCATGAAATACTTTATAATATAACTATACCTTTAAAAAATAAAATATGAACTCTTTAGGAAACATGGAAGTAGAGATCTCTTCTTTTGAAAAACGAACTCATTTTTCGGAAAACATGAAGAGGTCATATTTTCTTTTTCTTTAATTATATATCTATATTATTATATTTCAAAGTTCTTCATGATATTTTCAATTCCTCCTTCGTAGTAGACTTTTTGTGTCCCGTTTTTGACACAAAAATTAAAAAGTAATTTCAATTGATCATTTCATACTTTATAATATAACTATACCTTTAAAAAATAAAATATGAACTCTTTATGAAACATGAAAGTAGAGATCTCTTCTTTTGAAAAACGAACTCATTTTTCGGAAAACATGAAGAGGTCATATTTTTTTTTCTTTAATTATATATCTATATTAATATATTTCAAAGTTCTTCATGATATTTTCAATTCCTCCTTCGTAGTAGACTTTTTGTGTCCCGTTTTCGACACAAAAATTAAAAAGTAATTTCAATTGATCATTTCATACAAAAGTATATATTATATCATAATATTATAATAATATCATGAAACACTTTATAATATACCTATACATTTAAAAAATAAAATATGAACTCTGTATGAAACATGGAAGTAGAGATCTCTTCTTTTGAAAAACGAACTCATTTTTCGGAAAACATGAAGAGGTCATATTTTCTTCTTTCTTTAATTATATATCTATATTATTATATTTCAAAGTTCTTCATGATATTTTCAATTCCTCCTTCGTAGTAGACTTTTTGTATCCCGTTTTTGACACAAAAATTAAAAAGTAATTTCAATTGATCATTTCATACAAAAGTATATTTTATATCATAATATTATAATAATATCATGAAATACTTTATAATATAACTATACCTTTAAAAAATAAAATATGAACTCTTTATGAAACAAGGAAGTAGAGATCTCTTCTTTTGAAAAACGAACTCATTTTTCGGAAAACATGTAGAGGTCATATTTTCTTTTTTCCTTAATTATATATCTATATTATTATATTTCAAAGTTCTTCATGATATTTTAAGTTCCTCATTCGTAGGAGACTTTTTATGTTCCATTTTCGACACAAAAATTAAAAAGTAATTTCAATTGATCTTTTCATACAAAAGTATATATTATATCATAGTTTTATAATAATATCATGAAATACTTTATGAACTCTTTATGATTTTCGTAATGACTAATGTAAGTAAAGTACCATTTTTTAATGTATCTAAATTCTAAAATATTAAATTTGCATTTAAAAGATACTATATTACATGATATATACGATATATTTTCGGTTATGCGGTATATATCGTGATCGGTATAGATCGACATTTGGTATCATTTCGGTATGCAGTATATACCGTGATCGGTATAATTTGGTACACGGTATGTGTCGAAATATCGGTACATACAGGTGGTTCGGTTTCAAACGGTATCTAAAAGTATACGGTATGTACCGTTACTTTCGGTACGTACCGTATCCACGGTATGCTACGGTATACCACGGTATAGGAAAACTCATACCTTTACCGTATCAAAAAACTTCGGTACGGTATCATATCGTACCGAAAATCTCGGTATACCAAAAATTTCGGTATTTCGGTATATTTTCGATACGGTATGGGCGGTATACCGATTTTTCGGTATTTTTTAACACCCCTCGTCAGAAGTATCTCCTCGGCTATCAGTTGCCCTCAGCTGCGCCATCTCTCTCATCCAAGCCATCTCCTGCTCGAGGTTCTGCCTAGCTGCCGACTCCTCGTCTGGTCGGCGCAGAATCTCGAGCTCATTTGGTGATGGCCCAAGAAAAGAAGTAGAACCACGGTGTGTTTGAACAACTTTCAATTTGTAGTTTATAGTTTTCAGCTGAATGATATATATGTAGTATTATTTCTTTTTAAATAATGTTTTGCACTAAAAATAAAATGTAGTTTGGGAATTTAGGGGTTTTGGAACAACTTTAAGTTATAGTTTATAACTGTCGGTTGAATGGTACTCGTCTAGTATTATTTCCTTTTAAAGCAAATTTTTACACTAAATTAAAATGTAGTTTGGAACTTAGGGGTGTTTGGACAGCTTTCATCTTAATAGTATCACCATTTGTGATTTCACCATTAATTATATTAATTATGTTGGACTCCAAAGTTGTATAGAATTTACGCATAAGTGGCCAAAATGAATGGGTTAATAATGCAATTAAAGGGCACACACGAGTAAAACAATTGTACAAAAAGTACTCAACATTCATTGCACACGTACGTGTGTTACAAGGTCAAGGGTCGGTTTAATTATTTAACTTATTATTTGCTAAATATATTAATTAATTAATGTTATGCCATACAATAGTAAATTGTCCCTAGATCTGCATATATACATAGATTGATTGGTGAAAATGCATATTCTATGTAACCTCGCTCAAGACTTCATTTAGTCAAAAGAACATGATTACTAGATCCATTTCATAGTTAGGTTGTTTTCTATTTGCTCCCCATACTAGAAATTTTAAAAAAGTATATCACACCAAATATTCTAAATATATAACTCCAATGGGCACTCTCCAAATTAACACCAAACTGACCATTAGTACATAACAAGGTGATGAGAGAGAAAAAGATTTTACAAAATTAGTGACCATACAACGTGGGAATAATGTGTGTGTGGACCTGGAGAAAACAATTAAACAGAAAGAAGGAAAAATGATGATTTTCTTGAAATAAAAGTTCTTATAAAAATGAATTTGCACCATTGCATGTGAAGAGCAGAGGACCACCACAATGGCAGCCTTTTACTTTTAAACCTTTGTTGAAAAATGGAAGGGAGTGTAAGCAAATGTGTGAGTGTTTCCAGTTTGTAACCTTAACTAGATAAAGTGTATCCATCTCACATCAACATTTCACACTCCCTCTGCACTTTCGTATTATTTGATGCTTCATTTTTACAAGAATCTTCCTTCTTTTACTGCCTCGCTTTCAGAGAGAGAGAGAGAGAGAGAGAGAGAGAGAGAGGTACATTCATTGACATCACATGATACCATACTTTGATTTTTTACGGTGTCAATCATTTCTGGTATGGAAGAACTACATGTTTTCATGTACTTGCAAATGTTATTCTGCAGGGAATAAAATTATGCATATGATCACTTATTCACCTCTTCCTTCAAATTCTTGATTTAGAATAAGACAATATTTTAATTAATGATCCAAACTCATAAGGTAAGAATTAGTCATGCTGTGTTAACTGCCACTGATTCATCATTTAGATTTCTCGATTTTTTTTCTCATATACTAGTTAAAAAATCTCGGATCATGTACTTTGCGCGTATGGATATATAGTTTTGTACGTATATTAGAGAAGAATCTCCATGATAATAGCATGAACTTGACTACTACATTTATCATAATAATTTTTTTTATAGAAAAACACTCACACCACTCGCTCATACAAAGAGAATGAAATTCCATATGAGTTGTTAGGCAAGTTCTTGATTTTTCTCCACAATCCTCACTTCTTTTGCAGATCTAAGCACATCGGCCTGAAAATTGAACTTGTTTCATTAAACAAAAAACAATAATAAAAACTTGTGTGTCATGAATGTAATTCACCTGAGCATCCGTCATTTGGACGGCGAAGCCGTCAACGATGACCAAGGAGAGGGTCTTGTGATAGGTTCCTGGTTGGAGATTCTTAGCCAAAATCTCGTCATGTTTCCTACTCAAGTATAAATCAAGCTCTTGCGCACCTCTCCGACTTCTGTTTCACACACAACGTAACACACCCCTTTTACATACATATTAAAACCTCTCTCTCTCTCTCTCTCTCTCTCTCTCTCTCTCTCTCTCTCTCTCTCTCTCTCTCTCTCTTTCATTCATACACACACAAAAATGGAAGAGAAGGAGACATACTTGATAGATCGAAGGCGCTCGTATTCGGGATCGTAGTTCATGAAAACAAAGTGAAGCTCATTTCTTGATTCATCCATCTTCAAACCTAGCTACCTAATAATACAGTTTTGTAGACTACTATAAAATGAAATGGGTGGCATGCCCCAGTCTAGGGGGTGACTATTTATGCATATCAACAGCTGTATGAGCTGTACAATTATCTTTTTTTACATTTTTAACTAATATAAATAACCAAAATTAAATTAAATGTAAATTCAAAGTATGTGTAAGTTTGTAATGATGAAGAAATGCAAGAATCTTCTAATTTTATATGCGTACTGCCCTTGGGTCCTTTTTTATGATTTTCTTGCACGTATGTAGAATTTATTATTAACTGTGTACGTTCAACATATGGGATTGACCCTAATTAAGCATTGATTATCGCAAGAATTGGAGAATAAAATACCCAATTGGATGATGCTAGAGGAAAGTACCATGATTCTAACTCAATTCCTAGGGTTTTATAAAAGTATTCTATAATATTGTTGACAAAAAGTCAACACTAATTAAAATTTCATAGATATGTTTATGCCTTTAACTGCATGATCTAGTTTCAATACTAGCTATTATTAATCTATCAAGCATAATTAATTACAATCTCTAGGATGATTAAATCAATTAGTTTCGAGGTTATGATGTGGCAAAATATAATATTAAGAATAATTAGAATTATAAGAAAATTCAATATTGGGGCAGTCGACATATTGTTTCCTTTTAGGAAATAAAAAATAAAAAATTATGGGCCATGGTGGGAGAGTTTTTATATCATGTAATTTGTAACCTTCTCTGCATTATCATTTATGTATTATAATAATAATTATATTACAAATCTCACATGTTTATCTAAAATATATGACACATAAAAGTGCATAATTTAAAATGTAAAAGAAATTGAAAGAATAGTTTTAACTAACAAATTATAGTTTGTTGGTCCGGAGACGATAGTCAGGTGTAGAGGGGGGGGGGTGAATACACCTGAGCACAGTTTCTTTTCTCAAACGCGAAGGACAGCTGAGCTGTAGGTTGCAACTGATGAACAGTGCCAAATAGTAACCTTCGATTGCGGGTCAGAAGTGTGCCAACTACTGAGCTCTGCTACTGACTTTTCTCAGTACTTGAAACTCAGTCAGAGACGTCGTGCGGATAAGAGTGTGGGGCTCGGTGATTCGTCTCAGTTTGAAAACGTGATTTCGCAAGTTCAATTATTTTGCCTAGTGCGCTTTAAAAATACGTTTTATGCAGAATATAATTTTGTGATCAGTTGTAAGCTATGCAGTAAAACCATAAATAACACAAGCAATTTTTAACGTGGTTCGGATACGCAAGATCCTACGTCCACGGTCCTGCTGAATAGGAGGTCTTGTTGATTTTTCTGAGCAAGCCTCAGCAAGGAATCTGTGCACTGGACAGACCCTTCTAAGTTATAGTCCTTAGCGACTTTACAAATCAAACCGAGGTTTGAAGGGGAGGGGATAATCTCCAACTAGGAAGGAATTCTTACAATAAGAACAATCACTAAATGTGAACTCCTTCGAATTTCTAAGCTATAGATATGGCAATGAGCTTAGCTAGAGAAGAGGGATCTAAAGAACTCTAGAGAGAAGAACTAATGATATTCTATTGGGCAAGTTCTTCACTGGATTGATCTTGAATGCACTAGAGTTGGTTGAAAGCTTTGAGCGTTTTCCCTTGATATCCCGTGCGTGGAGCTCGGATTTTCTTCTCTATTTATAGTCATGAAATAGGCATATGTCCGTTGGAGACGACGATGCCACGTGTCGCAACCTTCCAAAGAAAACGGCCATAAATTCGAATTGTTGTAGCAGAGTTGTTGATACTGTAAATGAGAGCAGCTTTAGTTGGTCAGAGCAGATATCGCGTTGACGGCTTCTCATTGTTCGAGGTTTGTGGTAGGTGAGATTGTGTCAGACATCGGAGTTGGCTCTCCCTAATCCTCGTATGGTCTTCTACTGACTTTCGAAAAGACTTTAACAGCTGGGTTGTTTCCTGTCGGATACAGTAGACTTGAAACAGTCTCTGTCTTCTTCGTCTGAGTCGACTGACAAGAGATATTCTCTTGAGTGTGGTCAGCTGATGATTGCGAAGGTACTGAGTTTGCATAGAGTTCTTCTGCTGATGTCTGTCAGTTGATGAGATGTCTTCTACTGAGGCGAAGATCAGCTGATGACTCAAGAACGCAGGCTCTTACACTGATGACGTGGGGTTCTGGAAAGTAACTTCGACAGAAGATCAATCCAACATTTTACCCCGTACAGGACATAGACACAAGGATAAATAAATAAATAAATAAATCAAAAGCAGTCTTGCCTATACATCAGCTATTCCTAACAAGACACCACACTACTGATATCAGCTGGGTTTTGGGATCTTCAATTCCATAGTACTACTACGATTTCCCCCAATATTATTTTAACCCACTAACTGCTGAGTATCATCTACTGACTCATAACCCAACAATTTCCCCCTAATTGATGATGCCAAAACCTCTAGATAATACAACTAAACTACTGATATAGATAGACTTCAGTAAAACTGAATCAGTTAACTTCATGAGGTCAGCAGTTGAGAGAGTGGCAAAATCAGAGAAACGGTTGTGTGTGAGTGTGTGTCAGATCACTTCAGTGATCAGTTGTGATAACACAAACGAAAGCCATGAGACAATGAGTAATTGTCTGGCTAGAAGCAGGAACTGTTATATATATGAGAAGTGAATACAGAGTTCCTATCTTCTATACAACAAGAAAAGAATAAGAAGACTACTGCTGGCGTCTGAACTTCTTCGTCTTGCTCTTGAAATCCGCAGACTTGTCAGCAGAGGGTTCCAAACCATAATATTTATAGATCCTTGCGCGCAGAGTTTGGATTTCCTCGAGATCAACAGGTAGATCAGAACTAAGGTCATGGTGATAAGCTGCTGCTTTGATCTCGTCTTCTATCTCCTTCGTGCATAATACGCCAGGAGTCGTCCTTGGAGGAGGGATGCATCTGAATGCAGGGGCTCTGAGAGGTAGCTTCTCCCTCTCTAGGATCAGCAGAAGTTGAGCTCTGAGCCGGGCATTATACGGATGAATAAATTCGTCGAACAGTAGATCAGCAGGGATCCCAGAAGGATAGAAACCCCATACATAGTATCCTTTGATGAATTCCTCCTTCAGTTCCTCCCATTGCTCGTTTAGCTCCAAAGGTACCGATTTGTCTACATGAGGAGGAGGGGTTTTCTTCAGATAAGTTCCTTTCGGAGCGCCTCTCTTGTAGTACTTGGATGACCTTGGAATTTGCTTCTTCCAGTCGATGACTGGTTCACTGGCCATCTTATCAGTCATCTCTATGATCTTGGCCATATCTTCCAATCTCTTCTTTTCTCTGAGGGCTGCTGATCTAGTATCTCCTCTCCGGAGATTCAGTCCTTTCAGCGTAGCCTCCCAGGTGGCTCTGTCTTCTGCCTCTTGCTCTGGAGTGAGTGTTTGTATATCGATGCTGAGCGAAGTGGTCGAGTGTCAGCGGCAGAAGCTTTAGCTAGCTCCTCCTGAGTTTTTCTCTTTTGTTCTTCCAGGAGCAATTTGGCTTTTGCTTTCGTGATTTTTCCAGTAAGCTTCCTGGGCTTCTTTGCCTTTTTAATTTCCTCTTCGATTTGCTGCTCATAGTTCAGCTCATCTTGCAGTTTCTAAGCAACACGCTGATCGAATGCCTCTTGCTCCGCCTTGGATTTGAACATAGCAGTCGGGGAAGGTGGAGGAGTTGTTTCAGTAGTAATCTCCTTTCCCGACCTTCGCGGTGGCAGTGGCTCGTCCTCCTGATCGACGAACTGTGCGATCTCCTCGATATGCTGAGCCGAGGATTTTGCGGCTGGCTCAGCCACAGTTGATGTTTGGACATCTGGGACTTGGACGATTTCGAGAGGGGGTACTGAGCTGGTTCCAGCTTGATTAGCTGAACCTTCCCCCTTCGTTATTACTAGGACCTCTGGTCCTCCTTCCGCCTGAGCCTGATCCGCCTTAGCTTTCTCTTCTTCTTCTACTCCTTCCCTCTTTTTGGCATCATCAGCCAGGGAGAGGCGAGTGCGGATGGCAGTTACCTGCTTCTCCAGATTGTAGCATATATTCTTAATGGTGGTGGCGATTGTTTCGAAGTCTTTGACAGCGTCGCAGTAGTGCTCCCAGTCTTTCTCCTGGTCAGCACGTATGTGATTGATTTGTGCTGCGGACTCCTGTCTCAGTTTTAGGAGAGACTCATCATGAGATTCTGTCATCTCCTTCTGAATGAGCTTGAGGGCCTCCGCCTGTTGTTTTATAGCTGTTTGAAGGCAGGATAAGGCCACTTTGTTGCGCTCGTCCATTGTGGCTTGGACTGCCGCAAGACTCTGAGTCAGCTGTTCAGAGAATGATTTCTGCTGAAAGAGTAGGAGCTGCTGACTCTGAGCGGCTAAGTCCGCCTTCTGAGCTGCGAGGGCGGTCTCGACTATCTCCTGAATATTGGCAGGAGTAGGAGCTTCTGAAACCTTCTTCACCTCTGCTGCAAGTCAGTCAACTTTCTCGTTCTGGGCATTGGTGTACTGAGACCACTTGAGATGTACGTCCTTGGCAAGGAGACGATTCTTGACTCCCTATCACCTGATGGCTTTGTTGACTGACTTGGAGGTCACGGAACCAATGGGTTTTATCTGATAGCTGCTGGTCCCGAGCCTCTGCTCAGATGTCGCGAGTTGTTGCTCTCGACTCGGCTTCGAGGCAACCGGGGCATCACCTGATGTAGAAGGTAGTGGTGATTCGCCCTACTCGCGGGGAGTGTTACCCTCTGCAGATCCTCCCAAATCTGCTTCCTTGGGTGGTGCCTGATCCATGTCATCATCATCATCATTGTCGTCGTTGTCATCGTGATGAGATGGAGGCGAAGGGTTGTTGACAGGTTCTGAGGATCTTAAGCTCAGTAGATAGAGCATAGCAGCGCGAAGATCCTCGAATGATGCTAGATCAGCGGGTTCCCCAAACCCAATGGCTGATTGCAAGCTCTGTTCTTTTGTCAGTAGGGACAAAGTTGACGCCGTCCTAATCAGCTCCTCAAGGATGTCCCAGTTGAGGAATCTCAGTAGCATTTGAGTCCTCGCCCTTATAGCAATTTCGACCAGATCCCGGTGTTCGGCAATCTCGCGGATCTCAGCACTAACCTCTCTAGTGGCTCGGAGGCGGGTTGAGTGCAAGGTCGTCCATTCAGAGGAAATTTCCTCAGTCGGTCCGGTAGTGTCCGACTGGGTCTCTTCAGAACTGATGCGCTGGACCTTGTCCTTCAAGGTGGCACCTTCTATGCCAGTGTTCGCATTAAGTGTTCGTTCCTCCTGAGTGGGTGGAGGAGAGACAGGTTTTGCTGGAACCTCAGAAGGTCCAGTTTTGCTAGGCCTCTTCCTCTTGGGTGGGTCGGCACGAGGGGGCAAGTCAGATGTGACATGTTTCTGTTCAGGTGGCCCTCGTCCGATAGACTTTTCAGCAGCGGCTCTAGTCTTGAACTTTATGAGCTTGCTGTCGAAAAAATGCGAATCAACAAAGGCTGATCAATCCGATACTGATTCTTCAATTATTACGGACATCTTTATTCCGTACAACAGCTTTCCCACACTAATAAGTCTCCTCTCTCCTGTGGATGTGGCTGCGAACTTCTGAGTCTGAGCTTTAAGCTCAGCGACATAGTAATCCGTCCAGTTGACTTGGACTCCGTCATCTATTATCATCATCAGTTGAAGATGGGGCCTGGACAACAGATCAAATGAGCCGGCGGCGCTCGAAAGTATATGCGTCACAATTAGGCGAGCCCGCGGTACTCTGGTAACAACTAATTCTTTGGCAGCGCTGTTTTGAAGACAAAGTCGTCTCTACCGCAGAACTTCTGGACATAGGAGTTAATCCCCTTCTCCTTATATCCAATGGGTGAGACTCCACGAGCTGGAAGATCAAAGGTTAATTCCAAGTCTGAGGGATCACTTCCTTCATATAAGAAAAACAGGATTCCTCCGCGCCTGTATCTTCTATGGATCTCCAGTTGTAATAAACTTCTGCAACTTGTCGAGGCAGATAAGCTCTGGGGTGCTTCGAGACAAGGAGCTCGAGTTCGGATGCTTCGAGAGCCGTGAAGACGGGCTCAAGATATGAAATATCCGCCTAGTGTAGAGCCATCGTAGGCTCGAACTCGATACGTGATTTGATAATATCATCGATTTGCGGTGGGGTCATTACCGTCGCCATGAGTATCTACGAAAAACTCGTTAGCACTTGAAAATAGAGTAAGTCAGTAGAGTTTAAAAAATTCAAGAAATTATCGAATAACGGAGAGCTTGGAAATAAAATGCTGAGCAGTTTGAGTTTGAGAAACTGAACGTGAAGAAAAAGCTCTTGAAATTCGAAAATTGCGAAAAGTGGGATTAGGGCAGAAACACAAGGGTTTTAAAAGATATGCAAATCAGTTTTAATCCAACGACTGAGGTTAATTTGTGATTAGATTGTTATAAAGGAATGATTACATAGGCCGCCTCTATCCTAGACCCACGTAGGAAATGCGCAGTTTAAAGTAAGGTGAGAAGACATGCATTAAATACGCTGCAGGCAGCATTAAAGTCTAAGTCTATTAAATGAAAACGGTTTCCTACTGACTTCAACCTTAAAAGGTTTAATGGTGGGAAATAAATGCTCATTAACTACTGAGTGCAAGCGACTGATATAATAAATGTGAGCATGCTTCTGATAGCGTTAAGTAAAGCTACGCAAACCTCTTCAGCTGAACTTTTTCGATTAGCTGGTTACCGTTTAGACTCAGGAGGACATATGATGGGCTGATAGACATGTTCCCCTTTACTGTGTACAGTTCGATTCACCCGACTGAATCATTGTTGATATCTAGATCCTGCATAGTCAGCATCAGAGTAACCAGTTAGTTCAATATTATCATCAACTGGATACCATAAACCCATGTCAGGTGTTCCTCTGAGATAGCGGAGAATCTTCTTTGCTGAGTCCATGTGACTCTGCTTAGGATTCGCCTGAAACCGAGCGCAGACACCTACAACATAAGTTATGTCAGGTCGAGTAGTTGTTAGATATAATAATGAACCAATAATAGCACGGAATTCAGTATGGTCTACTAATACTCCCTCTTTATCAAGATCGATTTTCATGTTCGTGTTCATCGGGATCTTAATTGGTTTGCCGGATGTACAACCGAACTTCTTGATGAGGTCTCGAGTGTATTTTCCTTGATTGATGAACGTTCCATTCTCAGATTATTTGACTTGAAAGGCGAGGAAATAGTTCATCTCTCCCATCATTGACATCTCGAACTTATCCTTCATCATCTTCTCAAACTGCTGACACATGATGACGTTCTTCGATCCGAAGATTATGTCATCTACGTAGATCTGCACAAGTAGAATATCGTCTTCCAGTCGAATGTTCAATAATGTGCGGTCTACTGGGCCTTTCTGAAAACCTTTCTGAAGAAGAAACTCACACAGGGTATCGTACCAAGCCCTGGGTGCTTGTTTTAACCCGTACAGAGCATTTCTGAGTCTGTAGACCACATGTCCCTGCTGAAAGCCGGGAGGCTGTTCTACAGATAGTTCTTCTTCCAGCACGCCGTTCAGGAACGCAGACTTCACATCCATTTGATAAACTTTGAATCTCTGATGTGTTGCGTAGGCTAGGAATAGTCTGATTGCCTCCAATCTTGCAACTGGAGCGAAAGTTTCATCAAAATCTATCCCTTCAGCTTGACAGTAGCCTTTTTCCACGAGTCTTGCTTTGTTCCTTACTATAACGTTGTTTTCATCGCGCTTGGTCTCGAAGACCCATTTAGTTCCAATCACATGTTGATGCTAGGGTCTGTCATCCAGCTCCCATACTTCGTTTCTCGTGAACTGATTCAGCTCCTCCTGCATGGTTATGATCCAATCAGCGTCCTTAAGTGCATCCTCAACTGACTGAGGTTCTTCAGTAGACAAGATGCAGGAATATAATGCACTTTCTCCATTGGAACGATAGGTCCGTCCTCCAGTACCTCTACCATGCTGTCGTGGAGGGATGTCAGATGTGCCTCCATTCCGACCCGCCATACCCCGTAGTTCTCTACTGAGAACATGGGTACCATTCTGATTCCTGACATATTAGACATAGTAGATAATGATATGAATGAAGAATGATATGCAGTGAAAACATTTTCTGGATCCGTTCAAGTAGACCAGTTTCAGAATAACAAGAGTTTTAGAGAACTCCTACTCTGATACCAATTGTTGGTCCCGAGATTAAACGTTCAGGTGTAGAGGGGGGGGGGTGTGAATACACCTGAAAATAATTTCTCAACTTTAAACACGAACAGTCCTTTTTAGGAGAGTGTCGTACTGAACAAGTTCAGTAGACCAAATAAGTTGTTCTGAATCATATGGCAGAGTGGTTGACTTCACTGTGGCCTGCTAGCTGACTTGAGTTAGAATTCAGTACCGTTCAGAAGATGTTCAGTATAGTGCGGAAATGTGTATGCCCAAATTCAGTTGAGTTTTATAAAACGTTTTTAATGAAACAGTTTCAGTATGTTAGTGCGATCGATTAAGCTTTGCTGAAACTCAGTTGAATGATTTTAGAAATACTTTCAGTATGCACAGTAATCAATGCAACAGTTACAGCAGAAAAACACACAGAACACACAGGCAGTTTTTAAAGTGGTTCGGATCCAACAATCCTACATCCACTGTCCCGAAAGATCAGGAAGCTATGTATTATACTGAGAGAGTCTCAGTTGGTTTGTACGCTGGATAAACACTGGTCTTGAGATTTATACTGAGCAAGTCTCAGTTTACAACGAATCAAACTAATGCGTTTGACAAACTCTCCAACTATGAAGGAGTCCTTTACAATAAGGATCGGTTCAGTTATGAACTCCTTCGTCTAAGCTATGGATAAGATCTACTGAGCATAGGTTAGAGGGATAGGGAACGAGAAAGTGGCTTCTAGAGCGACGAACAGTTTAATTATGGACTTGGGTTTGTATTCAATCGCTTGGATACTAGAGGCTTTATACTCGGGTTCAGCTTGGTTCCGTATGAGCAGGTATGTCGTCTTTCACCGGAGATTTCTCTTTGAACTTCTTGCGGAAGATTTAGGTCGTTTAGAGTTCTCTCGTGAATGCTCTTTGAACTTCTTGCGGAAGACTTAGGTCGTTCGTGAGCATCAATTTGAATTGTATCCCTCTATTTATAGGGTAGAGACAAGGATAGATCCGTTGGAGATGACGATCCTTGTGTCCCTCTCTTTAGGGTAGCCAACGGCTCTTTCAAAGAATGGTGGCAGAGTACTTTCCCTCCATTTCTGGAAAGTTGTTAACTTGCAGCTTTAGTCAAAAAGTTGACAGCTGGCTGCTCGTCATTGGTCGAGGCTGAAGAAAGTAGGTGAGATAGAACAGACTTTAAGGTAGATCTGAAGCTGACTTCTCTCTTCCTTTTATGACTCTGCTGATTTGACATAGTAAATTCTGACAGTTTAGAAGACTGTCTAGCCGTTGCTGAGTCTGATCTATATTCAGTAGCATGCGCTTGCTGAGTCGGCTCTACTGAAGATCAACTCTGAGTTCAGTAAACTACTCCTGCTGGCAGAACAACACATTACAACTGAATGGTTCATCAGTCAAAGTAGGGTTTTGGGATCTTTAAATCTTCAGCAAATATTCAGAGCACTGGCTGCTGAGTTATCTCCCAATGAGTTGAGGAGCGACTGAATCATCTCCCAACATTATCCTTCATCATCTTCTCAAATTGTTGACACATAGTGACATTTTTAGATCCGAATATAATGTCATCTTCATAGATCTGTACAAGTAATATGTCGTCGTCCAGTCGAGTGCTGAATAATGTGCGGTCTACTGTGCCCTTCTGAAAACCTTTCTGAAGAAGAAACTCAGACAGGGTATCGTACCAAGCCCTGGGTGTTTGTTTTAACCCGTACAGAGCCTTTCTGGGTCTATAACCTTGATATCCCTGCGGAAAGGCGGGAGGCTGTTCTACATAGACTTCTTCTTTCAGCACGCCGTTCAGGAACACAGACTTCACATCCATTTGATAAACTTTGAATCTCTGATGTGTTGCGTAGGCTAGGAATAGTCTGATTGCCTCCAATCTTGCAACTGGAGTGAAAGTTTCGTCGAAATCTATCCCTTCGGCTTGACAGTAGCCTTTTGCCACGAGTCTCGCTTTGTTCCTTACAATAAGGTTATTTTCATCTCACTTGTTCTTGAAGACCAATTTAGTTCCAATCACATGTTGATGTCGGGGTCTATCAAGAAGCTCCCATACTTCGTTTCTCGTGAACTGATTTAGCTCCTCCTGCATGGCGATGATCCAATCAGCATCCTTAAGTGCATCCTCAACTGACTGAGGTTCTTCAGTAGACAAGAAGTAGGAATATAGTGCGCTTTCTCCCTAATAGAATCTGGATCTTGTCTTTGCACTAGCTGAAGGATCTCCAATCATTAAATCAGAAGTGTGAGCGTCCAGCCACGATCGACGATGTTTTAACTCTTCATCTGAAATTTGTTCAACACAGATAGTAGGTGAATTAGGCATTTTAGTTGTACTATTCTAAGATTAAAGTAATTTAGTTACTAGAGTTGAGTCTACTGAGTCACCAGGTTCAGGGGCATTCAGCTCAGGAACTTCATTTGTTCCCCCTGAATTATTAATCTCAGTAGAGGTCTCAGTTACAACTTAGGTTTCTTCATCGACCTGAGTTACCTGGGGTTGACTCTATTCAGTAGAGTTAATCTGTTCAGGTTCATCTGCTGCTGGCTGAGATTCAGTAGTTTTATCATCAATTTCCTCTTCTGAATTATCATCCCAACACAAATGGATCTTTTCAACATTATCTTTCAAGCTCAGATCCTGTAGCTGCTTACTGATGTCCTCAGATTCTGATTTTGAGTTTCTGCTCCTTTCTTAAGTAGCAAACTTATTAAAAACAACATGAGGGCTTTCCTCCATGCAAAGGGTCCGGTAGTTAAAAACTATGAAGGCTTTGCTGACCCGAGAGTATCCTAAGAAGACTCCCTGGTCTGACTTGCTATCAAAATTCTTTAACTGATCCTTTCCATTATTGTGGATAAAGCACGAACACCCAAAAATATGGAAATAAGATAAGAAAGGCTTCCTGGCCGTTCTATAATTCATATGGTGTATTCTGATGTTGCTTTGTCAGTAGAGATCTATTCTGAGTATAACATGCAGCGTCAGTTGCTTTTCCCCAGAATTTAGATGGGAGTCCTGAGTCTGCGAGCAAGGTTCTTGCTGCTCCTTTGAGTGTTCTGTTTTCTCTCTCAGCAATCCCGTTTTGTTGAGGCGTGCGTGCAGCAGACGTCTCATGCTCTATGCCTTCAGCTTTGCAGAACTCTTCCACCATTGAATTCAGGAACTCAGTTCCTCTGTCTGAACGTATCTTTCTAATTTCGGTGTTCTTCTCGACACTGAGCCTTTTCAGAAGCACAGGCAACTCTATTTTGACGTCAGACTTGTTGTCAATAAATATGACTAATGTGTAGCGCGAGTAGTCATCAATGACCACTAAAGCATACTTCTTGCCTCTGGTCGTTACTAAAGAGACTGGACCGAACAAATCCTTATGTAGCAGCTGAAGGATTCCATCAGTGGAAGGCGATGGAATAGGCTGATTTTGCTTCTTTGTTTGCTTTCCGTTCAGACATGCTTCACACTGAGTGTCTTTGTTGAATACTTCATTCGGTAGTCCTCTTACTATAGCGTTTCTAGCTAGCTTGTTGAGCGTCTTGAAGTTGAGATAGCTGAGTCTTCTGTGCCAGAGCCACCCCGTTCTATTTCCGTTCTTCGCCAGCATGCATGCTTCAGGTTCAGCTGAGTTCCAGTAAGCTACGTAGATATTATTTTTGCAAGAACCTGATAACACTATTTTCCCTGTAGATTTATCAATGACATCACAGATACTAGCGTAAAAATCACTCTATTTGAGTTATCACAAAATTGACTAACAGAGAGAAGATTATGTTGAAGTCCTTCAACATATGATACTCTTGGAACTGTGGCGGTTCCAATGCTGAGTGTTCCGTAGCCTCTGGTATAACCTTTTGCATTATCTCCGAACTCGATTCTGGGTCCTTCTTCAGCAGTATAATTATTCAGTAGGTGCCTCTTGTACGTCATATGTCTTGAGCATCCGTTGTCCACTTACCAAGGGTCCTTGTGCACCTGCAAAATAGAATTATATTCAGGTACCCTTTATTTTTGATTTTGGGTCCTTAGATGTTAGTTTTAGAAACTCAAATCTGTCTCACGACCCTGGTGGTCTCAGACGGTTTTTTTCCACTTTGATCAACATACTTGACCACTGGACTGGTCGATGCTGACTTCTGAGGCTTTACTGGTTCAGGAGTCCTGATCTTCTGAGTTGGTGGACTGTTAACCTTAGCCTTTTGAACGGCTTTCTTCTTCTTCTTCTGAATTTTGGATCCTCTCCTGACTATAGGATCATAATAATATGACCTATACTGAGCTGGATGTGTCAGCTGCGAGGTCCATACTGATCAGTCCACTTAACTCTACTGGTTACCCCTTAACTGAACTGGGGTGATTTTGAGCTAATCTTCTTGTCAGAATGCTGGTAGCTAGGATGAGGTGCCTTCATATTCTGTTTGTTCTTTGCTAAGGGGTTCAAGATCTCAGCATTGATAGTCTCCCCTTGAACAAACCTATCAGTTAGCCGATTTTCTGAGCGTACGGGGGCAGATGAGGAGGCTCCATGGTTGAACCCGAGTCCCTCCTTACAATATTTTGGCTTGTTGTTGGCTAGCATCGCCTCAAGATTTTTCTCAGCTCCCATGTATCCCTCTGTCATCAGATTCCTCCAGACATCATCACTCTTCTTCAGCAGTTCATGCTCGATCTGAAGTTCTCAGAACTTGTGCTTCAGTAGACTCAGTTCAGTATCCTTCTGAGTTAAGTCATTGGTCAGTACTGAGATCTGATCTTCATGATGCTGAGACTTGGCCATCAGAGAGTTAATCTCCTCCCGGAGTCTCAACATAAGTCCTTCTAACTCAGTAGAACCCAGACTCTCCTGAGAAAGTCTCTGATTTTCCACTTTCAGGGTATCCAATTCCTGAAGAGTCTTACTGAGCTGCAGGCTCATCTGAATCTGCTCATCTAATAATTCTTCGTAGGCAATTTTGATGTCCAGATTCTCTTCTGCACCTGAAATGGTGTCGTGTGTGCAGTGTGAAGAGGAGTTGAATGGAGCGTGAGAGTTTACCTCATCCTCTTATCCTACCATAAGACACTTTTCAGCATCTTCTTCAAGCTCTACGACCATGAACGCCGCTTCATTGTCTGATGAATCCATGAAGGAGTCGACTTCATCTTAGTCGTCTGAGAGTTCACCGGCAATATATGCTTAACGCTTCTTGGTGAACTTCTCCCTTCAAGCTTTTCGTGCTGCTCTCTCAGCTGTACTGAGCTCAGGACAGTCGTATTCATACTGTCCTGGCTTCTTGCAATTGTAGCAGGAGGTCATTTTCCTTTCCTGGCTCTCACTATCTTTCGACTGTGCTGAGTCCTCCTGTTTCCTACAATCAGAAGTATGTGGTTCAGGAGTGCGCTTCGGTGTATAATCAGACTTACTCTTTGAGTCTCTGACGACTCTAGAGAGCTTTTTGCATCTCTCCTTCTGATACTTCACGGCAAGCAGTGCATATTTCTTAGCTAGGTTTCCTTCTTGTATTTCGCTGATTGAACGCTCAGCCTTGCCAGACGCGGGAGCTGCTATGCTGACTGATGCTTTGAAGGCATGGTCGATTTGGTTGTCAGCGTCAGCTCACTGCTTCCTTCGGGGTAGGCCGAACTAGAACTCCTCACCTTTTAATTCTGAAAATATGTGATCAGGAGAAACAATATCAAGGTCATAATGTCTAAGCAATGTAGCAAATGGAGTCCAATGTCCGTCCTGCAGTGCTCTCAAGATTTTGAGATTCATTTCTCGTTGGAGAATGTCTTTCCCAGCCCGTTGATGGTGTCCACCAGATTCGTAAATCTGACGTTGAGATCTTCAATTGTGTCGCCAGGAATGAGAGACAGTCTCTCCAGCTTCTAAAGTTCCAGCGCTAGTTTGTAGCATTAATCTTCTGAGTCCCCCGATGCAGTAGCGCCAGAGCATCCCAGAGTTCTTTCGCGGACTTGCAGTCCCAAACTCTTCCGAGATAGGAGTCACTGAGGGTGGTCACTATAGCGTTTCTGGCAACCCGGTCTAGAATGTGAAGCTTCTTCTCTTCAGGAGTGAAAAGGCTTCTATCTTTGGGGATCTTCTTCCTGGTCACCATGCCGCCTCCTTGTGCTGGATCCTGGACTTCGACACTATCAATCATAGGAACGATAGGTCCGTCTTCCAAGACCTCTGTTATGCTGTCGTGGAGGGAAGTCAGATGAGCTTCCATTCTGACTCGCCATACCCCGTAGTTATCTACTGAGAACATGGGTACCATCCTGATTCCTGACATATCAGACATTGTAAATTGATATGAATGAAGAATGATATGCAGTGAAAACGTTTTCAGGATCCGTTCAAGTAGACCAGTTTTTGAAAACAAGAGTCATAGAGAACTCCTGCTCTGATACCAATTGTTGGTCCCGAGATAAACGTTCAGGTGTAGAGGGGGGGGGGGTGAATACACCTAAAAACTCTCTCAACTTAAAACGCGAACAGTCCTTTTCAAGAGAGTGCCTTGCTGAACAAGTTCAGTAAACCAAATAAGTCGTTCTGAATCGCGTGGCAGAGTGACTGACTATAATGAGGCCTGCTAGCTGACTGAAGTCTGAATTCAGTATTGTTCAGTAAAAGTTCAGTAAAGTGCGGAAATGTGTAGGTCCAATTCAGTTGAGTTAGAAAACGTTTTTATTAAAACTGTTTCAGTATATTAGTGCAATCTTTTAAGCTTTACTGAAACACAGTTGAATGATTTTGAAAGATATTTTTAGTATGAATAGAAATCAATGCAACAGTAAAACAAAGCACACAGAACACAACAATTTTTAAAGTGGTTCGGATATCAAACAATCCTACGTCCACTGTCCCAAAAAGATCAGGAGGCTATTTTATTATACTGAGTTAGTCTCAGTTGGTTTGTGTACTCGACAAACACTGGTCTTGAGGATTATACTGAGCAAGTCTCAGTTTACAAGAATCAAACTAAAGCGTTTGACAAACTCTCCAACTATGAAGGAGTTCTTTACAATAAAGAACAGTTCAGGAATGAACTCCTTCGATATAAGCTATATATATGGTCAACTCCTTCGATCTAAGCTGCATGTTGACTTGCAGCTTTAATCAGAAAGTAGACAGCCGGCTGCTCGTCATTGGCTGAGGCTTAGAAAGTAGTAGAGACAAACAGACTTCAAGGCAGATCTGAAGCTGACTTCTTTGAACCTCGTATGACTCTACTGATTTAACAAGTAAGATCACTGACATTCAAAGAGAATGTCTTGCTATTGCTGAGTCTGACCTTGGTTCAGTAGTATACTCCTACTGAGTCCAACTCTACTGAAGGTCAACTCTGAGTTCAGTGAACTGCTTCTGCTGAGTCCAGTTCCACTGACTCCTTTCAGTATGCTGCTCCTGCTGAGTCCAGCACTACTGAGTAAGAAGGCCTCTCAGTATGCTGCTCCTGCTGAGTCTAACACTACTGAGTCTTCACTCCATGGTACAAAGGCTGATAGTCTACTGAAAAGTCAACAGACAAAACTGAGCGCCTGAACCATGCTGAAAGAATGTCTACTGGGTCTGAAACTCTCAGAGACAGAGGCAATACAATTACAACTCAATGGTTCACCAATCAAATTAGGGTTTGGGATCACTCAAATCTACTAACATAATGCTACTGAATCATCTCCCAACACTTATGACTGAGCAATACATAGGAGCTAAAGAAAAGCTTGAGAAGTTGCTGAGATCATATAGACCATGTTCTAAGAAGGAAGGACTTGGTTATACATATGAAGCAACTACTTCCGGACAGAAAAATTCAGGACAAGTGGTTGATAGATTTGTCCAAAGGGGAACTCAATATGTTGAATCCTCAGCCCCTCAGACAAAAAGCAAATAAAAGATGAAAGCACCTCAGCCCAGCTACCAGAAGATGACCCAAGGTTCAAGCCCTAGAACACTCAGATCCAATTTAGGGGGAACCAAGAAGGTCAGATAGGCAGAACAGTATGGTCACCTACAATGGACACATCCAGCTCAATATGGATCATACTATTATGAGTCCATAAACAAAAGCCCTAAGGTTCAACAGAAGAAGAAGAAACCTGAACCTCAGAAGGTAAAGAAGTCAGCATCTCCTAGTTTAGCAGAGAGATCAGGTGACAACAAGGGCAAGAGGATAACTGAAACCACCAGGGTTATCAGACATATTTGGATCCCCAAATCCACTAACCTCTAACGACCCAACTTGAATCCAAAGGGGCCCTGAATTTATTTTTATTTTGCGGGTGCTAAAGGATCCTTGGATCGTGGACAACGGATGCTCAAGACACATGACGCATCAAAAGAATCTGCTGACCATCTACGTTCAGCTAGAAGGAGCCAGAATTGAATATGATGACAACTCTAAAGGATATACAAGGGGATACAGAACACTGAAGATAGGAACTACCATAGTTCCCATAGTATCATATGTTGAAGGACTTCAACATAATCTCCTTTCAGTCAATCAATTATGTGATAACTTTAATAAAGTGACTTTTGACGCTGATTTTTGTGATGTTCTTGACAAATCTACATGAAAAACTGCGTTATCAGGGATGCAGAGAAGAAATATCCACTATGCTGATTGGAATACCGCTGATCCTGAAGCCTGCTTGCTAGCACATACAAAGTCAGATGATAGAATAGCATGGCTGTGGCACAGAAGGTTAAGTCATCTGAACTTTAAAACAATGAACAAGCTAGCGAGAGATGCTAAAGTCTGAGGACGGCCCAATGAAGTGTTGGGATGAGATTCAGTATGATAAGATTTAAAGATCCCCAAACCCTAGTTTAATGATGAACCTTGTATAATGTAGTAGCTTAGTTGAGTTCAGCATGTTTGGAACTCAGTAGGCTAGCTAGAGTTCAGTAGCTGATAGGACTCAGTAGAACATCTATCGTTCAGCCGAATAACTCAGCACCAGGAACTCAGTTGGAAATGCTATAACTCACTGAATCTGCAAAGGTATTCGAGCCACGAGCTCAGAAGAATGGAAGTAAGAGAAAATACAGTAAAAGGTCCGAGAATTCAGAGGAAATCAACTCACCATGCTCTTGGAGTTTGAACAAACCTCACCTACTCGCTAACCTCGACCAATGAGAAGCCGCCAACACTATACCTGCTCTGACAGAAAGTTGCTTCCTAAACTGAAAAAGAGGGAATCTCTATAGTAACATTCAAATTGAAGATGGTTGTTTTTCTTGTATTTTTTTGACACATGTCTAGAATCCCTCCAACATATCTATTCATAAATCGAGACTATAAATAGAGAAGAGTCTTCATGCCGAGAAGATCAATCATTGGGAACACAAGCTTTCAAGCGACCAAACACTCTAGCAAACTCAAAGTCGAATCTAACGAAGAACTTGCATACATAGAGATCCTTTCTAGTTCTTCACTCTAGAGTTTCATCAGTTCCCTTTCTCTGAACTGTTCTTATTGTAAAAACTCCTTCATAGTTGGAGAAAATCAAACCCTTGTGTTTGAAACTATAAAGTCAGTACGATTATAAGTGGATATCATTCCAGCACACAGATCAACTGAGACTTGCTCAGTATAAGCAAACAAGACTGTATATGTCCAGTGCACAGATCAACTGAGACTTGCTCAGTATAAACTGTTGGTCTGGAGAGGAGTATCAGGTGTGGGGGGGAGGAGTCTAAGTTTTTCCTGAAATGCGAAGGTCAATCTTGTATGAAACGCGAAGGTCAATCTTGTACTGAGTTTGCTACTAAATGGGTTTAGTTGCCAATTAAGCCTTCTGATCGTGGGGCAGAGTGATTCAACGACTGAACTCTTTCTACTGACTGATGTCAGTATTGAGAAGTTCAGTAGATGAATATTGTGCGGAATATTGTAGGCCCGATTTTAGTTCGTCTCTTTAAAAAATATTTTATGCAAACCAAATCAGTTTTGGCTAGTGCAGTTTCAAATATGTTTTACTGAAATAATGATTGTACAAATAGTTTAAACACATATGTAATAAAATAGTAAATGACACGAGCAATTTTTAATGTGGTTCGGATATGCAAGATCCTACATCTACGGTCCTTCTGAATAGGAGGTCTTGTTGATTTATCTGAGCAAGCCTCAGCAAGGTTTCTGTGCACTGGACATAACTTTCTAAGTTATAGTCCTTAGCGACTTTACAGAATCAAACCGAAGTTTGAAAGTTTTGTCTCCAACAATAAAGGAATTCTTACAATAAGAACGTTTTACTAAAAGTGAACTCCTTCGAAAGTTCTAAGCTTAAGATCTAACAATGGCGGCTTAGAAAAGAGATCGTGGTACAACTCTAGAGAGAAGAACTACTAGGATAATTTTGGGAGTTAGACAACATAATCTAAAAAGATCAATGTTGGTCTAGTCTATTACTTCATGCCGGTTCATCACACACTCAGGGGTAAGGACAGGAGTTTTGGGGATCTTCAATTCCTCATAACAATTACTCAGTATCCATAATGTATCACACGCAGAGGTACTGAATCATCTCCCAATAATTTCCCTCAAATCACTAATTCAACTTACAATTTCTTCCTTTATCAATAGTCTCCATATATCTTACAATTCATATATATCTACTGGTTCTTATCCTACATATCCCCCTAACAATAGTCTCCTTGACCACTGACTCATATCTTTGCAATTTCCCCCTAATTGATGATGCCAAAACCACTAACCAATAAACTCAGTTATTAACAACTGAGAAAAATGCAGCTTAGGTTAACAGTTACTCAAAGGCACATCAGAAGAAATTCAGGTAGTGAATATGTGTTGATCACTTCAATGATCAGATGTGTTAATAAATGACATAGGCATAAGACAATAAGTGGTTTTCTGGCTAAGTGAAATATTGATTTCGTTGATATGGAATTGATCATAGTTACATCAGTACTACACTACAAAGAGAGAAAAGAGAGAGAAAGGAAAAGACTGAATGAAAGACTGAGTCTGCTGCTACTGAGATCTAAACTTCCGAATTCTTGATTTGAAGTCAGCAAACTTGGCCTCTGGAAGATCTAGCCCAGAGGATTTCTAGATCGCTTCCCCAAGACACTTGATATGTGGAAGATCTTCCAGCTCATTGTGCTCCATGGCTATCTTCACCTCTTTGTCTATCTCCTTCGAGCATATGTTACCTTTAATAGTCATTGGGGGAATTAGTTGTCTGTATGCAGACGCTTTTAGTGGCACTCGTTCCTTGTGTAGAAGAATTTGGATCTACCCTCGGAAGGTGGGATCATAATTATATTAGAATTGATCAAACAACTTATCCACTAGAGTGTCGCCAGTGTATCTTGCCATACATAATAACTCTTGATGAAGACCTCTTTCAGACTCTCCACTCCTCGTTGAGGTTAAAAGGGATCCACTTATCTGTGTGGCGTAATGGAGTTTTCTTCGAGTGTCTGTCCACCGCGCCTATAGAATTTTGAAGTGGTTGGGATCTTTTTGCTCTTGACTGGAAATGCTTCTCTGGCTACTTTCTCAGTTTTTGCAATATGTTCTGCCAGTTCAGCTTTCCTTAGTCTCTCTCTGGCTTCAGCTGTCAGCCTTTCTCTGGCTGTGAAGTCGAGGCCCATTCCCAATGCGTCCCACAAGGCCTTCTCCTCAACTATCTGCTTAGCTGTAAGTTTAGGAGCTTTCTTCCTCATCCTTTCAGATAGTGGTAGCTTGCCAGTGTCAGACTCTTCAGTAGACTCAGAAGCTGATTTTTCAATAGGCTTCTACTGTGTCTTTTTAGGAGGTGTTGGCTTCTGCTGAGCTTTCTTCCGCTGCCTGAGTCTTTGACTGCCTTGCCAAAGGGACTTTTGGCTTTCTCTTCAGTTTGGCCTCTTCTTCCATTCTGGCTTCATGATCTAGCTGAGCCATGAGTTCAACATGAGCCTCTTGTTCTTTCTTCGATTTGAGCATAAGCAATGGAGGGGGAGAGCTTCCAGCATCTATCTCTTTGTCAGGCTTCTTCGGTGGAACTGGCTAGGTCCCCTCGATGAACTCGGCTATCTCATTGATGTGTGCCTGAGCTGAGGATCCTTCTCCTGATGCACTGCCAGCTGCTCTATCTACTTCTGAGGCTCTGCATAGCCTTCAGTGGCTTTTTCCTTGGCCTTTTCTTCTTGTAGGACTATGTGGAGGGGTAGATTAGATACAATGAACTCCTCAATCTCTTTGATTTCATCCCCCTTTTTCTATGCCCCGTCCTTTTCGACTTCTCCATCCTTTCCTTCCCTTACCCTCTTATCTTCCCCCTCTTTGGCATCATCAGTCGAGGTCAGTAGGGTTTTGATAGCAACTACGTCATCGCGTAGGCTGTATAGAGAATATTTGATGTGGGTGAAGGACGAGTTCAGGTCCTCGACGACATCGCAGTATTTGTCCCAATCCCTTTTATGATCATGACATATCTCTTGAATCAGGGTATCAGTTTGGGCTCTGTGTTGCAGTAGGGATGCATCGAGTAACCTCTAGGAGTCCGACTGGATGAGGTCCAGAGTTGTGGCTTGAGTTTAGTGAGCTTTCGCCACACTGGATGATGCAGCTCTGTTCCTTTGATCCATCGTCTTCTGGACTTTAGCCATTATCGCAGCCAGCAGCTTTGAGAATTGTTGAGGTTGAGATTCATGCAACTGCTGACACTGTGTGGCTAAGTCCGACTTCTGAGCTACTTGAGCCGTCTCGATGATCTTCTGAATATTGGACGTTGAAGCTTCAGAGACCTTCTTGACTTCTCCAGCAAGGGCATCAATCCGCTCAGTTTGAGCTTTTTTGTATTGTGCCCATTTTAGGTGCACATCCTTAGCCAGGAGATGATTTTTGTCTCCTTTCTTCAGAATAAATCAGTTGATGCTCCTCGAGGATACAATAGTGATTGGTTTAATCTGATAGGATGAACTACGGATCCTTTGCTCAGAGGCGGTAAGTTGTTGTTATCTTGAAGAAGACGCAACTGGGGCGGCAGCAAATGTAGGAGGTGGTGGTGGTGAATCGCCCTTCTCGCTGGGAGTTTTGCCCTTAGCAGAGTCTCCCTGCTCTGCATCCTTGTGTGCTGAGTCGTCATCAACTGGGTCGTCAGCCGACGAAGGAACTTTGGCAGGAGAGGAGGTAGTCTTTTGCTCAAGTAAGTAGAGCATAGCTGACCTCAAATCCTCGAAGGAGGCAATGTCTCCCCAAACCCTATCTTAGATTGAAGTTGCTGCTCCTCTGCCAATAGTGTGGGGACAGAATACTGTTGGATCGTCTCTTCCAGAATGTTCCAATTAAGGAACCTCAGCAGCTTCTAAGTCCTTGCCCTGATAGCTACATCCACCATGTCATCTCAGGAATCTGTTCAGCGACTTCTAACTCAGCTCTAAGTCTGGTCAGCTCTGAAGATACCTCAGTAGTTAGTTCAGCTTGAAATTCCAACTGAGTCTCTTCAGTAGTGACTCTCTGAACTTTGACTATGATAGTGGCACCTTCCATGCCTATGTCCGAGTCCAGTATGATTGGACAATCAACCTTAGAAACTAGTTTCTTCGTCAGCTTCTTCTTCTTCGGCTATTCGGTTCGTGGAGGCAATTCAGTAGTAGAAGGCCTTTTCAGTGCAGTTCCACGACCGATGGACTTTTCAGCAACGGTCCTCATTGTGAATTTGATTAGCTTCTTGTCAACGTATTTCATGTCTTCAAACGAAGCTTTTGAGGACATTGAGGCTTCTATCAGTGCTGATACTTTAGTCCCGTATAATAGATTTCCTATAGGCGATAGTATTCTCTCTCCTGCTTCGCCTAGGACAAACTTCTACGACTGAGCCTTCAGTTCTGAAAGAAAGAACTGAGCCCAGTTTACCTTGACTCTGTCCATAATCGCCATCATTATCCGGAGTGTAGGTTTGGACAGCTGATCAAACGAACCCACCGCGCTAGTGAGGATGTGGATAACAACATAAGCCAAGCCTTTGAATTCTGCCAAGAGCAGACTCTTCGGAAATGCAACTTTGAAATATATGCCATCCCTCCCGCAGAATCGCCTAATGTAATCATTGATTTTGGCTTCCTTGTATCCAGTGGAAGATATGCCTGAGTCGGGAAAGCTAAAAACTGCCTTAGCGCTTTGAGAATGTTGATATCGGCGAAGCTCTCCTCCTACTTCTGTTGAGATGTCTCCTTCAAGTATCTCACAATAGTGACCTTTGCGTATGTATCCTCCACTTGATGCATGTGGAAATAAAATTCAACAACTTATCTCGGAAGACAAGCATGAGGTTGCTTCATCAGAAGCGTCTTCAGAGCAGACGCATGAAAAGAAAAATAAATACTCTCCATGAATGGCAGTTCCGATTTGTGGAACACCATGGTCGGCTCAAAGCAGACTCTGCCCTGGATGATCTCGTTGATATCCGCAGGAGTCTGAACGATGCATTAGAATGACGCCATTTTATCTAGAATCTGTAAAATAAGTGTTAGCACTTGAAAATAGAGTAAGTTAGATTATGCACACAAAATATTAGATATTTACTGTAAATTAAGAGCTTAAATGGTGAGAGAATTCTTAGAAAGTAGTTTTAGATGTAGAGCTCTTAAGATCGGAAATGGCGGAAATAGGTGAGAAGATGAAGAGAGAGAGATTATCTATGATTTGAATACCAAGTGGTTTTCAAATCTAACGGTTACGATTAAATCTAGCTTTATTATAGATGGCTATGATAAAATGTTATAAAAGGAATGATTACTAAGCCGCCTATAATCTCGATCTACATAAGATTTGCAAGTTGGAGTAAGGTGAGAAGACATGCATTTAATTTCCACAGTCAGTTCTTAGGATGTGCTGTTAATGATAACGGTTTTACTGAATGCATCCTAGGAGACTTAATGGCGGGAAATTATTGTGAAGCATGCAACTGAATATATGCCACTAATACTAATTAAATGCGATGCATGGTACTGAATGTAAATACTCAAACATGTCAACTGAACATATAAGTCAGCTGATACCAATTTCAAATCATGCAGAGGAATCATCGTGATACCAATGTTGATACCAATAGTTGGTTCACAAGATCTCACGTTCCCCCTTGCTGAGTACTGTACGGTTTACCCTACTGAACCATAGTACTAAGTTTGACTAACTGACTTGTTATACTGATCCTTTTACTGACTCGGTTCAGTATGATCCAGTAGATGGCCCAGCTCAACTAGAGTTCTCTGAATCTGTTCTCTGCTACCGGCTTGGTCCGTATGTCTGACCTTTGCCTATCAGGATGGATCAGTATGGACTTTCTCCATCCTGATATCATTTTTCTTGACATGGTCTCGGATGAAGTGGTGTCAGATATCTACGTGCTTGTATCTCGTGTGAAGAACTGGGCTCTGAGTGATTGCAATCGCACTGGTGGAGTCGCAGTAGATGCGCACTTCATCTTGATAGATACCATAGTCATGTAGTTGTTGTCAAAGCCAAAGGATTTAGACACAACAACTTCCGACAACCATATACTCAGCTTCAGTAGTGGACGTTGCTATTGAATGCTGTTTCTTGAAGAACCATGATATGAGCTTACTTCCTAGGAACTTATATCCTGCATCCTGCATAATCAGCGTCAGAATATCCAGTTAAAATAAGATTATCATTACCAGGATATCATAAACTTGCGTCAGGTGTTCACTTCAGGTATCGCAGAATCTATTTCGCTGAGTCTAGATGACTTCGCTTGGGATTCGCCTGAAATCTCGCACATATACTTACAACATAAGTCATGTCAGGTCTGCTTGCTATTAAATATAGTCAGTTTAGATATATTTTGTTAGCAGAAGCTCCTTTTTTGTCTAGATTGATTTTGAAATTTATAATCATGGGGATCTTGACTGGCTTGCTCGATTCACAGCCAAATCTTTTCAGGAGGTCTCGAGTGTATTTGCCTTGGTTGATGACTGTTTCCTTCTCTGATTGCTTTACTTGAAAACCATTGAAGTAGTTCATCTTCCCCATCATTGACATCTCAAACTTTTCCTTCATCATATTTTCAAAAAGTTGACACATGGTCACGTTTTTGGAACCGAAGATGATGTCGTCCACGTAGATATGCACTAGTAGAATGTCATCCTGACTTGATGCTGAACAGAGTGCGATCTACTGTCCCCTTCTTAAAACCTTTATGAAGTAAAAAGTCTGATAGGGTATCTTACCAAGCCCTGGGTCCTACATAAACTAATACAAGAACTCCTGCTTTGTTTAGACAGTGGATGTAGGATCCTGTGTATCCGAACCACTTTAAAAATTGCTTGTGTCGATTTTACTGTTGCATTGATTACTGTTCATATTGCATAAAATTGACTTTTAATCAATCACCATAAAACGGGTTTTCAAACTGAGATGAACAATTTTTGGGACAACACTTCCGCACACAATCTCTGATACTGAACTATTGTTCACTGACTGCAGTCAGTATATAGGACTCAGTAGAAGTATACTCTGCCACGCGATCCAAAAAGCTAATTTGGCCAACTGACTAGTTCAGTAGCAACATTCAGTAGTACCGTATCTTGTATTTGAGTTGAAATGTGCATTTAGATGTATTCAACCCCCCTACACCTGAAGGCTCATTTTTGGACCAACAATTAGTATCAGAGCGGTGTTCTTCTGATCATCGTTTTCTGAATATTGGTCTACTCGAACAGATCCTGAAATCTATTTTCTCTGCACTTGCATCTCTTCATAGCATCCTATACCTATTCTTCAAAATGTCTGATATTTCAGGTATAAGGACGGCACCCATGTTTTTAGTAGAAAACTACGCGGTATGTCGTCTAAGGATGGAGGAGCACTTTACGTCGCTGCACGACAGCATGACTTACGTCCTGGAGAAAGGACCTATTGTTCCGATGGTTGATAGCGTCGAGCTTGCAACCCTAGCAGCAATAGATGCCACAACCGGCATGAAGGTTCCCAAGGATAAGAGCCTCTTTACACCAGAAGAGAGAAAGCTGCAAAACCTCGACCGAGTTGCATGCAACGTAATACTAACTACGCTCAGTAATTCTTACCTTGAGAGGGTGCATGACTGCAAAACTGCAAAAGAGCTCTGGATGCTCTCGCAGTACTGAGCCAAGGAACTCCACAAATCAAAGAAAACAAACTAGAGTTGGAGCTGCAGAAGCTCGAGACATTTGCAATGATACCCAGAGAGTCGATTGATGATTTCAGCATTAGATTCATGATTAAAATCAATATCATCAATGGGCTGGGGAAAACGTTTAGCAACAAGGAGACCAACACCAAAATTCTAAGGGCTCTATCTAGGCAAGTGGTACTCTTTTGCTACTTGTTTGCGAAGAACTCTGTACTCCTGATTATATATTTTCATAACAGAAAGCAGAGGAGTTTGAGTTCAATCTTTCTCATACCTCTAGTGCTGAGACTGAAATGCAAATGGATCATGCTTATAAGGCAACAGTCAGCACATCTGGAGCAAGTCCCTCAGTAACAAGTCAACCAGCTGGAAGCTCAATGACAATCCCAACTGCTGATAACTTAGCTAAGAAATACGCTTGTTGAGTCAATTTCGTACGTTATTATTTCTGCTGAAATGTCTCTTAACTATGCAGGCGATACACTTTTGTTGGCAGTTATGCATGAATTAAGGCTGATTTGGCATGTGACGTGGATATGATGTGGCAACGCGTTTAACAGCTAGAACGGCGTAATTATGATCGAAATTGGTTAAGAAAAGGAAGGAAGGAAGGAAGTTGGATATATATGGAAGGATACGATATTTACCTTATCTTGTGATTCTTTCCTTATCTAAGATTGAAACCATATATACAAGTTGATCAAAGGAGCAGCCATAGAAAAGCGGTGAAGAGGCACGAAATAGTGAGAGCCTTTACACCATATTCACTTCCGATCCATCTTATCCAATTCATCAAACCGCCATCGCCGTTCGATCTCTACCGCCGCCGCCAAGAAGAAACTGATTAACACCATTTCCATTTTCGTTCCAAGCAATTCGAGAAGTAGTTAGGAAAAATCAAACACCATTTATTTCAGTTCATGTTGTTCAAATTTTAAGATTTTGTATTTTCGCTCGTTGCTTTCGAGATTCGTTGTTGGGAGAGATCGAAGACTTAATCGGTACTCTCGTTCTTTAATTTCCGTTATCGTTTTAATTCTAGTTTGTATTTCGTTTTAAGTTTGTGTTCGTGTTTACTATTTTATTCTCAGTTTTCGTGCATGCTAGAATTAGGGTTACAAATGATTATATTTTTGCTCTGCAAAGTGTCTTACCTGCACAGTCGGGACGTTTTCATGAGTAGCTAAAATTTTAGTAGTCCGATAGAATGTAATACATACACGTGAACAGTACATGAGGCTTAGGTGCTGATAATTAATTGAATGGGTTTCGGGTTAATTCTGAATTAATTAATCTGGCTAGTAATTTAGGCGTGATCACCCTAGGTTGTGCAGTCTGTAGCTAATTTAGTACTTCCATCGTTTCTCGTGGAACAAGGCTTGGTAAGTAGCGAAATTATTCGTAAGAGTAATTGTATTAAACCGGTAGGAGACTATTAGATGTCCAACATATGAGTAGGCTCCTATACTAGGCTCCCTCAATTCAATAAAGTTGTCTAGTCATTAAATCTATTAATTGCTCAAAAACGTAGGTTGTATCTAGATTAGAGAAGTAGTTGTTTCGATACCTAACATGGCGGTTACTGACTAAGTGAGTGGGAGTGAGGATTATGCAGTTTAAGTTAAGATGGTCTTTAACTAGTTAACTCATTAGATTAATTAACTTTATGTGCCGATGAATGGAATTTTTGTGTGTTGAATATTCTGCTAGACCTGTCTCTCAACTACCCAGTTAATACAGTTTTATTTCAGTTTCAGTTTTTAATATTTCTTAGCGTAATAAAAATCCCAAAACTTGCGTTGTTGCTAACCAAAACAAACATAAGTAGGAAAATAATATATCTAGTCCTCCGTTCCCTGTGTTCGATACCCTGTAGACTATGCTCAATTAATTCTCAAATTTTGTAGGATTATTTGGTGCAATTTAGTGATCACCAAATTGGCGCCGTTGCCGAGGAACGGTGTTATCTAGTTTTATTTATTTTTCTACTAATATTTTTGTGCTTTTAAGTGTTGCATGAGCAGGTCTTCCAACCCTAATCTGATATTTGATCCTGAGATCAAGAAAACAGCAAAGAGGAATAGGAAGAAGACAAAGCTGCAAAAGCAACAGATTCTATCGTGTTCGACGAAACAAGGCAAAACACTCCTATAAACATCTAAGATTCTGAAGAGGAGAAGATGGAAGAAGTGAACGATCCACAACCCTTGAGGATGAACGCCGGATCGGTTGACATGGGAGCAGACTTACCCGGACGAATCCAAATTATAACTACTGAACAAATAGATGTCAAGCTGAATGTGGTCGCATCAATGCCCAAATTTTACGGGAGGACGAACAAAAACCCAAATACAATCTGGATGCATTCAAGCTAAAGGATTTTCCATTCACACTTCAAGATGGAGCACAAGCTTGATTCTCGAGTCTTAAGCCAAATACAATCACTACGTGGGCCCAAATACGTACGATGTTCTTGAAGAAGTATTTCCCGCAATCAAAGATGAATACGCTTAGGAAGCAAATATCAGGGATTGCTTAAGAAATCGATGAGACTTTCGGAGCATACTTGGAGAGAATTGGGCGACTTGTCGATAGTTGTCCTAACCATGGATACTCGGACAAAGAGCTTCTACAAATCTTTTATCAATGAATGACCAACCAAGCAACAGCCATGGTCGATATCAGTCTAAAAGGGAATTTCCATACAAGTCTCTACGAAGATGCAAGAAACATAATTGAAGGACTTGCATAATCTACCTCGCAATAAAAGGGGCCGAGAACAACAAGGAAAGCTATCAATTGGTCTCATTCCGACTACATGGACGAGATCGATACTAAAGTGGAGGCAAAATTCAGCCTATTGTAAGACAAGCTAGACCAATTACTCAAACAAAACGCTTCTGCTTCTAATCAATCGGTTGTCGATCATCTATGCGGAGCATGAGGAGAGAAATGACATACATCGTTATAATGTCAGGGAGAAGAAGTTAATGCAGTTGTGAATTAGAGCGGACAACAAGGGGTTCATCCGAACCTTCGTTGGAGGCAACCAGAAGAGCAATTTCAACAAAGGAATCCGCCTCAACAACAATTTCAGCAATCATACCAGTAACAACAAAGCTATCATGAGCCATACCATTCTCCTAATCAACATAGCTATCAGCAGGCGTACAATCCCCCGCATTAAAGGCAGTTTCAGTAGCAGAGTGCCCCGCGTGCCCAGTCAGAGCAGGAGAGCCCCTTAGAGAATCTTTTGGCCAAAATGGTTTCTTCGCAGAAGGACACCATTGCATTTCAACAACAAATACAGAAATAGATAAATCAGACGAAGAAAGATCAGCAAATTACTATGGATAATTTAGCCAAACAGATGAATAAGCTTAATTGTACCATGCAGGAAATGAAAAATTCTCAAGGGCAGCTCCCAGCTCAAACTCAGCAGAATCCAAATGCCCATAACTGTAATCACATAATACTGCGTGGAGGAAAAGAACTTCCTGGCCTGACTGTACAGGCGAGACACCAAGAAAAGTCAGCAGAGACAAAGAAGGCTGCAGAATAGCCTAAACCATCATAAGTCTTAAGGAAGCAGAGTGTTGAAGATCCATAACAAGAACGGGATGAGGAGGACGTCCTGACTGGCCAGTCGGATTCTGAAAATCTGATTCCTCCACCATTTTCCGAAGCTTTGGAAAGGAAGAAGACATCGAACAAGGAGTACATGGACTACCTTAAGTTGTTCGAGAAATTGGAGGTTAACATCCCTATCCTTGAGGCCGTTAAAATTCTGTAGTTCGGGAAGTTTGTGAAGGACTTTATAACTGGAAAGTCCTGAAGTCCGAAAAAATCATCTGGACCATTCCATCTTGGCTATCATTCAAAGGATGCTACCCGCTAAATGTGTTGACCCAGGTATGTTTATGTTGGGATGAGATTCGGTAAAATAATATTTTTTAGATTTGGAGATCCCAAAACCCCTAGCTGAACAATGAACCTTCGATTATGTAATAGCTTAGTTTGAGTTCAGCATGTTAGGAACTCAGTAGGCTACAGTTCAGTAGCTGCAAAGTTCAGTAGAAGACCTTGCACTCAACTGATGGACTCAGTATCGAAGAAGTCAGTTGGCCAGCCGAACACCAATTAAATCTGGAAAGGAATTCGTGCCCACACTGAATGCTCAGAAGAATATAAGTAGGAAGACACTTCAGTTGAAGGTCCGAGGATTCAGAGGGAGTCAACATTGATGTTTGACAAACCTCACCTAACAATCTACCTCGACCAATAAAGATCCGACATCGTTTTATCTGCTCTGACAAAAGCTGCTCCTAGACTGAAAAAGAGGCGTATCTCTACGGTGCACCTACTCATCAACGTTCAAATTTAAGTAGACATTTTCCTTGTCGTTTCGACACGTGGCTAGACCCTCTCCAATGAATCTATTCAAAAATTGAACACTATAAATAGAGAAGACTCTTCATGAAGAAACAAGACCAGGAACTAAAGCTTTCAACGCACAAACAATCTCTAGCAAGCTCACTGCATATCCAGCGAAGAACTTGAACATAGAATAAGAATTTTCTTTAGTTCTTCTCTCTAGAGAATACTTGTTCCCCTTCTCTTATCCAAGCGAGCTAAATTGTAATATCCATAGCTTAGAAACCCTAAGGGAGTTCACATTTTGTGAAACGTTCTTATTGTAAGAACTTCCTCATAGTTGGAGAAGCTTAAACTCTTTAAGCTTGAAAACCCTGTAAAGTCACTATGACTATAAGTAGATATCTGTCCTGTGAACAGATCATTGAGACTTGCTCAGTATAAGCAAACAAATTTGTATCTTTCCTGTGAACAGATAACTGAGACTTGCTCAGTATGAATAATACAAGTTCTCCTACTTGTGTTAGGACAGTGGACGTAGGACCCAGCGTGTTCGAACCACATTAAAATCTATTGTGTTGATATATTGTTGCATTCTTTACTGTTCATATTGCATAAAACTGTATTTCACAAACTCAGCATAAAACCGATTTTCCAACCGAGACGTTTCATAGGGCCTACACTTCCGCACACAACTCTAATACTGAACTACTATTCAACTGACATAAGTTAGTGGAGCTAAGCTCAGTATAAGAAATCTCTGCCCACGCGATCTGAACATTCATCTGGCTCGTGTTTATACTCATGTTTCTTGTCGACTGAAGAACCTCAAACAATTGAGGATGCGGTGAATGACGTTGACTGGATCACCACCATGCAAGAGGAGCTGAATCAATTCACTCAAAACGACGTATGGGAGCTTGTTGATAGACCTAGACATCAACATGTGATAGAAACGAAGTGGGTCTTCAAGAACAAGCGTGATGAAAACAACGTTATTGTCAGGAATAAAACTCTACCTGTTGCCAAAGCATATTGTCAAGCTGAAGGAATAGACTTCGACGAAACATTCGCCTCAGTCGCAAAATTGGAAGTCATTTGTCTATTCCTAGCTTATGCAACACATCAGTAGTTCACATTCTATCAGATGGATGTGAAGACAGCTTTCCTGAACGACATGCTGAAGGAAGAAGTCTGTGTTGAACAACCGCCCGACTTTCAGCAAGGACATTAGGTTTACAGACTTAAGAAAGCCTTGTATGGGTTCAAACAAGAACCCAGGGCTTGGTACGAGACCCTCTCAGACTTTGTACTTCATAAAGGTTTTCAGAAGGGAACAGTGGATCGCACCCTATACAGTATCAACTCAGGAGAAGATATCCTACTCGTGCAGATCTACGTGGACGACATCATCTTTGATCAAGGAATCTGACTATGTGTCAGAAATTCGAGTAGATGATGAAAGAGAAGTTCGAAATATCGATGATGGGAGAGATGAACTATTTCCTTGGACTTCAAGTCAAACAATCCAAGAAGGGAATATTCATTAATCAAGCTAAATATACAAGAGATCTCATCAAGAAATTCGGCTGCAAATCCAGCAAGTCAGTAAAGATACCTATGAACACCAATCTTAAGATTGATCTTGATAAAGAGGGAATATCTGGTAACTCAACTGACTATCGCGCTATTATCGGTTCTTTACTATATCTTATAGCCAACAGACCTGACATAACTTATGTTGTAGGTGTATGCGCAAGATTTCAGGCGAATCACAAGAAGAGCCATGTAGATTCAGCGAAGAGAATTCTGAGTTACTTGAAGGGAACACCTGATGTTGGGTTATGGTATCCTGCTGATGATAACCTTGAACTAACTGGTTATTCTGATGCTTATTATGCAGGTTGCCGAATCGACAGAAAGTCTACCTCAGGAACTTGTCAGTTCCTCGGCAGCAAGTTCATATCGTGGTTTTCAAAGAAATAGCATTCAGTAGCAACGTCCACTACTAAAGCTGAATATATGGCTGCCAGAAGCTGTTGCGCACAGATACTGTGGCTTCGACAACAGTTGAGAGACTACGACATTCATCAAGATGAAGTGTTGATCTACAGCGATAGTACCAGTGACATTGCAATCACTCAGAACCCTTTCTACATACAAGGTGCAAGCACGTGGACATTCGTCATCACTTCATCCGAGACCATGTCGAGAAAAGGATATCAGAATGGAGCAGATCCACACTGATAAGCAAAAAGCTGATATCCTGACCAAACCTCTAGCTGAGACCAGATTCAACGAACTCTCAGTAGAACTAGGTCTATTGGATCCTACTGAAACGATTCAGTAAACGATCCGGGAAGTACTAAGTAAGGGGGAACTTACTCTCAGTACTGCTGAAATACTCAGTATCGTGAACGTGGTATCAACTGACTACGATGTTCAGCTGATAGGTTATGAGTATTTAATTCAACATTTGGTGATTTAACATGCAATAACATTTATTTCTTGCCTTTAATGTCATCGTACTGCATTGAGTATGTTGTTTTCATTAAACTCACGATATTCCATAAAACTGATTGCGGTGCATTAAATGCATGTCATTTCACCTTACCATTTAGGTGATAGAGATAAGTAGGTCAAGATTATAGGCGACATAGTAATCATAACCTATTATAACATCTAATCTGAGTCGTCCACCTCTTAAAAACTGATTAATCTCAACCACATGCTTATAAGCCGTTCATATTCAAATCTGAATATATATATCTATATATCTATATATATATATATATATATATATATATATATATAATATGCATGTTATCTCTCACCTATATCATATTTACGTCATTTTCGAACGATTTGTGCTCTCTGCAACTATTTCTCTACTTAGACTCCTACTGTATCATAAGCACTCATCTTTCGGTAATAATTCTATAAACTACGTCTGTGTTACTAACTTACTCTATTTTCAAGTGCTAACGTTGTTTTTGTAGATTTCTATTTTATACGATGGCGATCGTTCCCACTAGTGATCTGTTGATTACTGAGGACATTCAGGAGATCATATTCGGGAAAAGGGTTCTCTTTGAACCCGTCCTGTCGTTCAGGACGTGCGGTGTGGAGTGCGTGGCTCCCATTTTTTACGACCTTGAGAGATCGGGTCACCTGCCGATTCTCTCTAGGGCTCCGCGTCAGAGCTAGCCGCGCCAAGTTGTTGAGTTCTTTTTGAACTATCGAGAGGATGATGATCTCAATGTCATCTCATCCATCCTCTCCAGGCATGAAGTCCAACCGAATCAGTGGGAGGACAAGGCCACTCAGATGGACGTGGCGACATGTCTTCATCGTAGCTTCGACCTTGAAGATGAAGGGATTTCCCTTCCTCGGTGCAAGGAATCCTCTGTTGATGAGTATCTCTACCGATTCAGCGGTCAGAATAATGTCGCCTTCAAAGATGCATTCCCGAAAAGTCAGCTGCTCCCACATCAGCGGGCTTATATGATCATCTTTCCGCATCAGAGTCCAGATTATGATGGCAATCGTGGACGGAGCCCCAGTGAACTGGAACGCCTTCTTCAGAGCAGAGTTTACATCTCAGTCTTTGAAATTCATCAACTCTGCAGATGGCATGCAGCTGATTCCCAAGGGAAAACTCCTCTACGGCAACAAAGTCAGCATTATGATTGAGGATCATTGCCCAGAGAGAGTATCTTTTTCTGATGCGTACTATTTTGATCAGAAGCTGATAAAGTTTCTGAATACAGCATCTGCTGAGAAATCTATAGGGTGAGGAGAAGCACTTAAACGTCCTCTGGAGATCACTCAGGACCCCCGCCCTACTCAGCCGCCTCAGCAGAAGAAGCAAGAGTCTTCAGTCGCTCCCATACCTATCTCCATCAAGAACTCAGGGTCAGGTAAGGTAGACGTGACTCTGTAGGAGAAGGTGAAGAGAATCAATTTAGAGGAGACTCAGTCAGAGATTCCAGCTGAGATGACCCCACCTACTGAGGTCTCCTCCTCCATCCCAACGTCAGTTCTTCAGCCTAAGAGCAGAGCCACTGAAGAGGTTTCCGATGAGATTCCCGAGATCCATGATCATAAGGATCTCATGGACATAGTTATCCGTGCTCGAAGAGACGATCCGCCTGAAGACGGTAGCTGAGTTGGTTAAGGAGGAACAACAACTCCAAATGGAAATCGGTTATGGCGAGCCGACTGACATTGCCTCGCTCAAGGATCTTAGAGTCGCCATGTTGATGCTCCTCCACATCAGAACTCAAGGTGAGTCTTCCTCTCAAACTCAGCCTCCTCCTCCTCCTCCTCCAACTGACTCACCCAAGGATGCAGACCAGGGAGGATCTCCTGAAGGTAAAACTCCCAAGGATGATCAGCCACCACCTCCTCCAGAATCTGGCTCGATCATCCCGACTTCGACAAGACTCAGCCCAAGAAACAAAGCAGATATTAAGTTGATGAGCTCAAGGACATCATCACGGAGTCCATTAATAAAGTTATTAAGCATCAGGCACACAAGAATAGATCTCTTGCCGATGATGTGAACATTAAGTGGAGCAAGTTCATTGAGGCTCAGACAAAGACGCTGAAAAACCTTTCTACTAAAGTGCAGAGGATCAACACACCAACGATAATCAAGTCTACGAGATCCTTGATGAGTCATTTTTGTACCTAATTATTTTTGTCCGAAAAGTCTCTTAACTGTGCAGGCGAGACGCTTTTGTTGGTAGTTGTGCAGGAATTTAGGGTGATTTGGCACGTGATGTGGAAATGATGTGGCAACGCGTTTTCCAGTTGGAAGTGCATGATTATGATCAGATTTGGCCGGAATTAGAGAAAGGGAAGGAAAGAGGATAAATAAGGAAGGATAAGATATTTTCCTTATCTCAAAGAATCCTTTCCTAATCCGAAAAGGAACCCTAGTTCATCTAGATCAAGGAGCATCCATATAAAAGGGTTAGAGAGGCACGAAATTCAGCACCTCCTCACACACGAATCTGTCTCCTTTCCGTCCGATCATTCCACCGCCTTCGCCGTTCCGATTCCATCGCTGCCGTCACCAAGGAGAAGAAGATTAGATCCCGTATCTATTTTCGTTTCATGCAAGCCGTTAGTTTGAGAAGAAGGAACAAACACTAGGTTTAATTTTCAGTTTCGTTAGTTCGTAGTTTTTAAATTCCTGTTCGTTGGTGTAGAGAGATCGACGACTCATTCGGTACTCTCGTTTTTCTTTCGTTTTATTTTTAATTGCAGTTCATGTTTTTGTTTTAAGGTTTCGTTCGTGTCTACTGTTCTATTTTTAATATCTGTGCATGCTAGAATTAGGGTTACAAATGTTTATAATTTTGTTCTCCAAAGTGTCTCACCTGTGCAGTCAGGACGTTTTCATGAGTAGCTAAAACTTTTAGTGGTCCGGCAGAATGTAAAACACACACGTGAACAGTACATGAGGCTTAGGTTCGAATAATTAATTGAAAGGTTTCGGGTTAATTCTGGTTTATTTAATCTAACTATTAATTTAGGATTGGCACCCTAAGTTACGTAGTTTGTAGCTAACTTAGTACTTCCATCATTTCTCGTGGAACAAGGCTTGGTAAGTAGCAAAGTTATTCATTAGAACAATTAGATTAAACCGGTAGGAGACTATTAGATGCCCAACATACGAGTAGGCTCCTATACTAGGCTCCCTTAGTTCGATAAAGTTGTCTAGCTATTAAATCTATTGATTGCCCGACAACTTAGGTTGTAGCTAGGTTAGGGAAGTAGCCGTTTCGATGCCCAGCATGGCGGTTACCGACTAAGTAAGTGGGAGTGAAGATCACGCAGTTTAAGTTACGGTGGTCTATAACTAGTAGATTGTTAAGATTAATTCATATTAAGTGTCGAGTATTGGAATTACGTGTGTGCTGAATATTCTGCTGGACCTATCTCTCAACTGCCCAGTTAAAACAGTTTTATTTCAGTTTTCAGTTTTTACAATTTCTTTCAGTTTTTACAAGTTCTTTGTTTAGATAAAAACTTAAAACTTGCGTGGTTGCTAACCAAACTCAAGATAAGTAGAAAAATAATTTGTCTAGTCCTCTGTTCCCTGTGTTCGATACCCTATGAACTATGCTGATATAATTCTCAAGTTTTGCATGATTATTTGGTGCAATACAGCGATCACCGAATTGGCGCCGTTGCCGGGGAACGGTGTTATCTAGTTTTATTGCTTTTCTACTAATCCTTTTGTTCTTTTAAGCGTTGGATGAGCAGGTCCTCCAACCCTGATCCTGAGATCAAGAAAACAGCAAAGAGGAATAGGAAGAGGACAAAGCTGCAAAAGCAATAGAATCTGTCCAAGGCAGCAGACGTCTTAACTGCCTAGTTAGGAGACAGAACAGACGCCGGTGATCAGACCAGCGACTCAGAACCAGAGACTGTTTGGTTCGACAAAAGAAGGCAGAATACTCCAGTAACTAGCTCAGAATCAGAGGAGGAAGAGATGGAAGAAGTGCACGATCCACAACCTTTGAGGATGAATACCGGATCGCTTGACATGGGAGCGGACTTACCCGGTCCAATCCAAATAACAACTACAGAAAAAATCGATGTCAAGCTGAACATGGTCGCAGCAATACCTAAATTCTACGGGAGGACAAACGAGAATCCAAATTCCTTTTTGGCGTCGTTCAACCAAGTCTGCAACCTGCACCGGCAAGGAAATCTCGATGCATTCAAGCTCAAGGCTTTTCCATTCACACTGCAAGATGGAGCACAAGTGTGGTTCTCAAGTCTAAAGCCAAACACGATCACAACGTGGGCCCAGATGCGTACGGTCTTCTTAAAGAAGTATTTCCCGCAATCAAAGACAAATGCACTTAAGAAGCAGATTTTCGGGATTGCACAAGAAATTGACGAGACTTTCGGTGCATATTGGGAGAGATTTGGACGACTTGTCGATAGTTGTCCGAACCATGGCTACTCGGATGTGGAGCTTCTACAGATTTTCTATCAAGGGATGACAGACGAAGCAAAGGACATGGTTGATATCGGTCTGAGAGGGAATTTCCACACAAGCCTCTACGAAGATGCAAGGAACATTATTGAAGGACATGCGGAATCCACCTCGAAATACAAAGGGCCGAGACCAACAAGGAGAGCTGTCAATTGGTCTCATTCCGATTACATGGATGAGATCGATAGTAAGGTGGAGGCAAAATTCAGCCTATTGCAAGACAAGCTTGATTTAATACTTAAGCAGAACGCTCCTGCTTCAAGCCGATCAAATACCGATAACGCATGTGGAGCATGCGGAGAGAAAGGGCATACATCGCTGTAATGTCCGGGAGAAGATGTAAATGATGCTGGAAATTAGAGCGGGCAGCAAGGGGTTCATCCGAACCTCCGTTGGAAGCAACCGGAGGAGCATTTTCAGCCGAGGAATCCGCCTCAATCCCAATGTTAGCAACCATACCAGCAGAAACAAGGCTATTAGCAGCCATACCAACCTCCTAATCAGAATAGCTATCAGCAGGCGTATAGACCCCCGCATCAAAGGCAGTTTCAGCAGCAGAGTGCCCCGCCTGCCCAGTCGGAGCAGCAGAGCCCTTTAGAAAAGCTTTTGGTCGAAATGGTTTCTTCGCAGAAGGACACCACTGCATTTCAACAACAAATGCAGAAGGAAATAATGCAGACCCAACGGGAGATGAATCAAACGAAGAAAGAGCAACAAATGACCATGGATAATTTGGCCAAACAGATGACTAAGCTAAATTCTACAATACAAGAGATGAAGAATTCTCAAGGACAACTTCCAGCTCAGAGTCAGCCTAATCCAAATGCGATGGCTAATGTAAGTCAAATAAGTGTGGTAAGAAGGAAACTGATGGAGAGAAGGGTGCCCGACTGCACAAGCGAGCGGAATTTCCAGAAAGTCAAGTACAACAACTCATCCACCGCTATGACAATTTGTACCAAACACCTACTAATGGTACAAATTGTGCTAAACAACCGTCTCAAATATACAAACCTCAGCACCATCGAATATATCAGCAACAAGGTCAATCGCATGGCCAGGCAGACCAGGAATCCTCTTCGTTTGAAGAATTGATGGGCGAGATGATTTCTTCTCAAAAGGAAGCAATTACATATCAGAGACAGATGGAGAAGGAGATAATTTCAAATCAAAATGAGATCCAAGCCATGAAGGAAGAGATGCAACGATTGAAGATAGATCAACAAGTTACTTTGGAAAATCTGTCCGAACAAGTGTCCAAACTGGCCAGTTCACTCCAAGATCTGAAGGGAGGTCAAGGGCGTTTACCTTCACAGGCTCAAACACAGCCCATTCCGAGTGCCCAAAACTGCAACCAAATTACACTACTTGGAGGAAAAGGATTGCTTGGCCCAACTGTACAGGCAAGACACCTAGAGAAGGCAGCAACGACGAGGAAGGCTGCAGATCAGCCCATACTACCAGAGAGCTCAAAGAAGCAGTATGCTGAAGATCCAGAACAAGAACGGGACGAGGAGGACGTCCTAACTGGCTAGTCGGAGCCTAAAAATCTAATTCCTCCACCATTCCCCGAAGCTTTGAAAAGGAAAAAGATGTCGAACAAGGAGTACATGGACTACCTTAAGCTGTTCGAGAAATTGGAGATTAATATTCCTTTCCTTGAAGCCGTCAAAATTCCAAAGTTCGGGAAGTTCGTGAAGGATTTTATTGCTGGAAAAATTCTAAAGTCCGGGAAAATTATCATGGACCACTGCGTCTCAGCAATCATTCAAAGGATGCTACCCGCTAAGTGTGCGAACCTATGTATGTTTACACTATCGTGCTTGATGGGAAATGTTATGATTAAGCAGGCTATGTGTAATTTAGGTGCATCCATAAATGTTATGCCATTATCTGTTTATAATCAATTCATTGGAGCTGAATTAGTATCCACCAAAGTGATAATTCAATTAGCGGATAGGTCATGCATTGCCCCGGTAGGTTTACTTGAAAAAATCTTGGTCAGAATTAACAACCTTGTCTATCCAGCAGATTTCTATGTCATAGACACAAATGATAGGAAAGTTGAGGGTACTGCGGGTGTTTTATTGGGTATATCGTTCTTAAAAACTGTGAAGGCCATAATCAATGTAGATGAAGGATCTATAAGTGTTGCATATCATAATGAAATCTATGTTCATCACATTGCTGAAGCACTTAAGATGCCTTTTGATCATGAAAATGAAGATGCTTTATCTACTGACTCCATCGAAAACTTTGTCCAAGAATATCTTGAGACGTATGTGATGCAGGATAAGATGGAGGTCACATTGACTCAAGGGCTGACCGAATTAGATCTCGATGATATGAGGGACGAGGAGATCAGAGAAAGCATCTTGGCTTTATACGCAACTTCAAAATTGGGAATTGTCAGAAGTGTGTCTCAACTGCCCAGTCAGGATGATTTTATACCAGAATGGCTGAAAATCGTGGAAGTAAAGCCCCAACATGAAAGAGACAAGAAAAAGGCAGCAAGGGAGCAGACTACCATCGTCTTGCAAGGGGATAGACCATCAACCAAGTGTGAGGAAAAATCTCAGAAGAAGGCCTATGAATATTTCGAGTGGTATAAAGACCGTGGGAAGGGATGGAAGTAGGTGATCAAGGCAGTGGATGAGACTCCACTGTTCATGCCGCCACCCCATTGAATCTTGAAGAGGAGGTCTAGCCGAAGACTCTAAAGTACTGTTGTTTCTTTTCTTTTTCAGATTTTGGCTAAGTATGGAATTGGGATTTAAGTGTAAGGAGATGGTTTATGGAGGAGCAAAAATGAAGAGAAGAGAAACTTGGGTTGTAATAGCAAATTTCACAACTTTTGAGGACCCAATTGAGTGACGGAAATTTTCTGAGGGATTTAATTGCATTAATGGACAATTTTGGGGCCAATTGAAGTTGAGAAAAAAATGGGGGCTGATTCAAAAAAATGGAGGGACCATATCTCCAGACTGCACAGTTGGGAGGACCTATTTGCAAAAATTTCCTTCTATAAAAGGAGAGGGGGGACCAAAACCCTACCACTTGCAACTATTCATCTAGTTCCCTCTCTATAACCGTCGCTTCCTCCCCTGCTCTCTCCCTCTACAATTTTTCAAAACTTCCTCACGAAATCTCCTAATTGCCTAGGTGAGACACCGCCGATGGCTCCCAGGAAGAAAACTGGACTGCTCGTTGCAGCCCGCTGGTTCGCCACTGTCCGAGCGGATCTGGAGACTCAGCAGATCCTGAACCTAGGTTGGTAGATTACTAAGAACATGTTCACAATTGCTAGTCACACTGTGCGTCACATGACATTATGCCATATTCTTGCCACGTTCATTGAATGCAACTTTATCATGTATGATGCTCGTTATTCGACCAGGGTGGATCCTCCATCTATGTTTGATTTGAACTTGTTGAGGCACACTCGCCTACTGTACCAACTGCCTAACCGGGAGATCCAGTTTTATCCACCGGGACCTCGTGTCTCGAGTGCCTTTCCTTTTGCAGATCAGGATACGGTGCAGACTCTAAGGACTGATCTGGATTCCCTTAGCCGCAGAGTAGATCGCCTCCGCCGCACAGTTATGAGCAGACTGCCTCGCCTGCCCAGGCGAGGCGACCGGTGACTTTTCTTCCCCAATTTTATTTTTTGTTTTTGTGTTTTTGTTTTATGTTTTGAGTCTGTTCTTGTGTGTTTTTCTTGTTCTTACACTTGATAGGGATCAAGTGTAAGGAGGGGGTGTTTCTTTTTATTTTGTCTTTTGTCTTTGGTTTTAGTTTGTTCTTGCACTTGGTAGGGATCAAGTGTAAGGAGGGTGTTTTTGTGTTTATTTTGTCATGTCTTCTCTCTTTGTTTTGTCTTTTCTCTCTTGCTCAAGGGCGAGCAAGGTTTAAGTGTAAGGAGGGGGTATTTTGTGTCGAAGCATGCCAAAATTTTTGATTTTTGAAGTGCCATTTTCTATGATTAAGCATGTCTTATTTGTGCTTTTATGTTTCAATATGCTTGCATGTAGACTTTGTGAAGAGTAAATCTAGGCACTTATATGCATGTAATTTGGGATGACGAAAAATAAACTTTGTTGGATCGAAATTTTATAACCACTCACTTAAATTAGATTTGAGCCTTAAAGTAGGACACTTCCTACTATTCTTTTGAGAGTGTTTATCTGCAAAGTCGCAATATATTTAAGTCACTTGTGATAAATGATAGGAGGCACTACGGATTTTTAGCCACACGGCCGCGACAAAATATTTCCGACCCTACATTATCCCTTAGTGAACCAATTTGAGCCTTGGCCATTTCTTTGATTTGAGTTAGTAAAATTTTAGCCAAGTCCTTTTAAACTTTCTATTGACCCATGTTATTGCATGTTTTACGAACTCTTTTGTGCATGATAGTTAAAATTTGAAGAGTATTACATATGTTTCCTACCTGCCCAGTCTAGACATGCTGCAAAAAACAGATTGGATAAAAAGTCTAAGTGTAAAAATTGCTCTATATAAGCAGAATTCAAAGTGTCCTGTCTGTACAGTTGAGACAGTTTGTGCCCAGTTTGCTAAAAAAGAAAGTATATGCCATGAAAAAAAAAGAAGAAAAAGAAAAAGAAAAAAAAATCTGAAAATGAAACGTGGCAGAAAAGAAGAGTATAGGTGCATAGTATTGATGTTGTTGCATTGAAGTGAATTTTCTAAAGTAGTGGGAGTTTGATTGTCTTGACTGCGCAGGTGAGAGAGTTTTACATGCATAACATTGAATCTGAATTTTAATGGAGCTTAGTACCCTTAGGACCCTTATCAACATCAATTTGTCTAAGTCCTAAGCTCCATTACAACCGAATGAGAAAGACCTCCTTGATATTGCTATTGTGATGATCTCTTATCGTGATTGTGTGGATTGTTTTCCTTTAAGTGGCTTGAACCGGACCTAGACTAGTTGAGTGTTGAGTAAAATCTTGAGAAGATCCACATTGATTAGATTTTAACCAAGTTGATATACATGTGCTTAGTTTCAAAATTTGCATTGTCTACTTGTAGGATGAGATCATGATTGCATGGTTTGACATTGATTGGCTAGTGAATTGGTGTAGAAATTTTCGAATTGATTGGTATAGCTTCTTGTTTTCGCTTGTGAGTCCGTTGTTTTCTTTCTTTCGTCCTTGTTGAATCTTGTTCTTGTCGAGTTTTTTTTTCTTGATTGAGTCTTGTCTTTTATTTTGAGTCTTGAGTCTTGGGGAGGACCGAAATAATTAGGTACTTATCTTTTGTTCTTCTTATACTCAAGGGCGAGTATAGTTCAAGTTTAAGGAGATTTGATGAGTCGTTTTCGTACCTAATTATTTTTGTCCGAAAAGTCTCTTAATTGTGCAGGCGAGACGCTTTTGTTGGTAGTTGTACAGGAATTTAGGCTGATTTGGCACGTGACGTGGAAATGATGTGGCAACGCATTTTCCAACTGGAATGGCGTGATTATGAACGGATTTGGCCGGAATTAGAGAAAGGGAAGGAAAGAGGATAAATAAGGAAAGATAAGATATTTTCCTTATCTCAAAGAATCCTTTCCTTATCCGAAAAGGAACCCTAGTTCATCTAGATCAAGGAGCAGCCATATAAAAGGGTTAGAGAGGCACGAAATTCAGCACCTCCTCACACACGAATCCGTCTCCTTTCCGTCCGACATTCCACCGCCGCCGCCGTCACCGAGGAGAAGAAGATTAGATCCCGTTTCTATTTCTGTTTCATGCAAGCCGTTAGTTTGAGAAGAAGGAACAAACACTAGGTTTAATTTTCAGTTTCGTTAGTTCGTAGTTTTTAAATTCCCGTTCGTTGGTGTAGAGAGATCGACGACTCATTCGGTAGTCTCGTTTTGCTTTTGTTCTATTTTTAATTGCAGTTTGTGTTTTCGTTTTAAGGTTTTGTTCGTGTCTACTGTTCTATTTTTAATATCCGTGCATCTTAGAATTAGGGTTACAAATTGTTGGTCCCGAGAGCACGTTTAGGTGTAGAGGGGGGGTGAATACACCTAAAACCTATTTCTCAACTTGTAACACGAACAGTCCTGTTCAGGAGTGTGTCGTACTGAAAGAGTTCAGCAGACCAAATAGCTGTTCTGAATCATGTTAAGGCAAAGAGGTACTGACTCTTTTGAGATCTGCTAGCTGACTAAGTCAGAATTCAGTATCTTCAGATAGAGTTCAGTGGTGCGGAAATGTGTAGGCCCAAATCAGTTGAGTGAAAAAAAAAGTTTTCTTAAAAACAGTTTCAGTTCAGAAGAGTGAATCAGATAAGTATGCTGAAACTTAGTTGAATGATTTTAAAGATATGATATTCAGTATGAACAGTTAAAATCAATGCAACAGTAAATAAGAGACACAGAGATTTTTAAAGTGGTTCGGATGCACAGGATCCTACGTCCACTATCCCAAAAGGTCAGGAGGCTATTTATTATCCTGAGTTAGTCTCAGTCAGCTTGTACACAGGACAAAGCCGCGTCTTGGAATTTATACTGAGCAAGTCTCAGTTTACAACGGGTATCAAACTAAAGTGTTTGACAAACTTCTCCAACTATGAAGGGGTCCTTTTACAATAAGGATATGGTTCAAAGGTGAACCCCTTCGTCTAACCTATGGATAAATTCAGTTGAGCTTAGGGTTAGAGGGATAGGGAACGAGAAAGTGGCTTCTAGATCGACGAACAGCTGAGTTGTAGCTTTGAGTTCGTGTATCGTCGATTTGGATACTAGAGGCTTTTATATCTGTTTAGCTTGGTTCCCAAAGAGCTAGAAGGTAGTCTTTCGCCAGAGAATGTTCTTTAAGTTCTTGCGGAAGACTTATGCGATATTCTGTTTTTGCTCGTTTTTCCGTTTTCTTGCTCGAGAGTGTGTTGGCTCGTTCGTTGCTTTTTGGCTCTCTGCATTCATGAAAAAACTTGAATCATCCCTCTATTTATAGAGAAGAGATTAGGAAAGATCCGTTGGAGACGATGATCCCTTTATCTCACTCTTTTGGTAGCTAACGGCTCTTTTGAAAAAGGTGAAAGTGTCCTTTCCCTCCTTTTCCGGAAAGTTGTTGACTTGCAGCTTTAGCAGGTAAGGACAGGTGTTGGCTTGTCATTTGCCGAGGTTTTGCAGAGTAGTTGAGACAGAACAGACTTCGAGGCATAATGAAGCTGACTTCTCTCTTCCTCGTATTTGACTATGCTAATTGTTGTTCAAAAGATCCGACGGTTCGTAAGACATGCGCCGTTGCTCGAGTCCGATCCCGTAGAGAGTACTGAATTTACTCTACCGAAGGTCGGTTCTTAGTTCAGTGAACTACTCCTGCTGAGTTCAGTTCCACTGAGTCTTTCAAGATATCTTGCTCTCGCCGAGTCCAAGACATACTGAGTCTTCTACCTGAACCAGTGCAGAGTGTCTACTGAGTCTGAATCCTCAGAGACAAAAACAATTACAAAGGAATGGTTCACCAATCGATAGGGGTTTGGGGACCTTCAAACTTTCAGGGATCACTCAGGGGTATAAGCCTACTGAGTGCATTTCAGTAGGAAAGATAGAATCATTTCCCACTATGTAAAACCGTGCTGAGGACTAAATCATCACCCAACAATTTCCCCCTATTTGATGATGCCAAAACCTAACACTATCTAAAAAAAATATAACACTATCTATGCTATCAAAGCACTAAACTTATACAGAAACAGAGCTCCTTACAATATTACAAGAAGAATCAGTGGAGTTGTTCTGCAAGTTCTAGACTACTGAAGGGAGCAGAGCAGGGAGTCGAATAAAAAGATTAAGCATAACCCTGTCTTAAAAATTTCCCTCATTACAAGGAAACAATTTCCCTCTATAACATATCAGCTAGTCTAACAGAATCTCAGCAGCTACTGACAAAAGATCAACAAGTGAGTGTGTGTCAGTAATAACTTCATTGATTCTGAGTGTTAAGCATAAAAACAGAACATGGCTTATAGAGACAATAAGGTATTGTCAAAGCCAAAGAAAGAGATTTGTATATCAGATAAAGAAAGTTCAGTACAGATACATCTCTTGCTAAGCTAGGAAAGTACAAGAAAAGTCTAAGAACTATGAACGCTTGTACTGCTTGATCCTGTCCATGAAATTTTGCGATTGAGTCTCGGGAAGGGGCGACCCATACATTCCGAAGGTGTACTTCCTCGGCTTCGATACTCGATGAAGTCTGCGCGGCTCATCTTCTTCAAGTCCTTTGTGTGCAGCAGCATCCTTCACTTCCTTCTCTATCACTCCAAAGAGAATAGAATCATCAAGTCTTCTTGGTGGTGGCAGAATTCTGGGTTTAGGAACCTTGACTTCAATGTTTGCTCTTACAGCATTTTCCATGTAGGGATATAAGTCCGGTTCAGTGATCATCATCCATTCCACGTAGGCATCAGCCTTTGTCTTATCTAACCAGAAATTCCAAAAATAATTCCTCTTGATGAATTCTATTTTCTGTGATTCCCATCTCTGAGTGAACTGAGCAGGAATCCACTCATCCGTCCTAGGCCATCTCTGAATCTTCATGTCCGTTGGCTTCCTGAACCTTCTGTATTTGTATGGAATATCAGCTTTGGAAGGTACTCTCAGCCTGGCCTCTTGTTCAGTGCGGATTCTGAGTGCCTCTAAGTCTGCCATATGAATCCTATGTCTGGCAGCTTCTATCTGTCTCGCCTCTTCTCCTCTGTAAAGATACCGATCCATCTGAGCAAAGATGGCCTCGATCTCAGCATCTTGTTCTTTTGATCTTGTGTATGAGAGCTTCTGAGACGACTGTTCTTCTGAGTCAACAGGGGTACTAGATTTGTCTTTAGATGTACCTTGCTTCTCAGTACTTTTCTGTTGTTGCTGCTGCTCCCTGTCTTCATCATCCTGAAGTACCAGTTTTCTGGGAGGCAGCCTAGCAGGAGCTTTCTTCTTTCCTCTACGAGCAGGAGCCTTAGTTTTGGCAGTTGTGGTTTTGGCCTTAGGCTTATTCGCTGCTTCAGCTTCTGCTATCTCCATAGCTAGCTTTTCATCAGCTGCGATCTGAGCCGCCTCCTCCTTACTTATATATCTCTTCAGTTTCTTGGAGGGAGGGGTTGGGATTTTCAAGGCTTTCTTGCCTTTGCCTTCTACTGGAGGTGGGAGAGGTGCCTCTTCCTCTTCAGACTCATCCTCCTCAGCATACTCAGTAATTTCTTTGACCATATCCAACGGGGTCTGAGTTGCTTGTGTTCTGGTTCCTGAGCCACTTGGGCCAGTCCCTGCTGGGATTCCAACAGAGACACCCTGGGCCTCACAGTCGGTTCAGTGCTTGCTCCAGCCACTGACCTTGTCTTCCTTGAAGACTTTGGTGCCTCGTTCTCGAGCCTTCCGGGGTTTTCTCTTCCCCCTTGCTTGATGGCTGCTTTTCAGGTGTCTTTTCCTTTTCAGGCTTCTTATTCTTTTCCCCCTTTTTGGCATCAGCAAATTGAGCCGGGTTAGGAACAGTTACCATAGTGTTTAGGCTTTTGTAGGATGCTGACAACTCATCAAGTCAAGTGTGGATCTTGTTCAGCTCCTCGTGCATCTCATTCTTCTCATTAATCAGTTCATCTTTGTATTTATGGTGAGAAGTGTCTGCTGCAGCCTTGAACTCATTCAGCTTCAGACTGACCAAATTCTCCAGAGCCTTCTGAATAGATGTGAGACGGAGCTCATTAGCCTGAGATAAGGTGGAGACTGACTCCGTATGAAGGGACTGAGAGGCCTTGAAATCAGCAAGTAGTTTAGCATGTCCCTCCTGGAATAGTCTGAGCTGTTCTTCAAAGTCAGCTTTCTGCTGGGCCAGTGCGTTTGATACGATGGAGGAGACATCATGGGCGACTGATTTTGACAATGATTTCTTCAGCCCCTGAAGCTCTGCACTAGTGGCCTGAGCAGTGTGCTTCCATGTCTTGTGGACAGCCTTGGCAAGGGCACGATTCTGAGTGCCTTGGCTTCGGAGAGCCTTTGCCACTGACTTTGAGTGTCGGCCTCTGGGGCTGGGCGCTACTTCGTAGGTCAACTCCAGCAAGAGCTGAGCAGGCTCTGCTGAGGACGAAGTACCAGCCGCCGACTTCACATGAGCAAGGATACGCAGTGGTAGGTCTGGTTGAATAGTTGTATCCTCGTCCTGGTGAGTTCCCTCATCAGGCTTCTTAGGGCCTGAATCATGGGGTGGGTCGTGACCGTCGTGGTCAGACCCATCTGAGGTGGCAGAGCCAGTTGCCTGTTGTCTATCATTCAGCAGGGCCAATATTGCGGCCCTCAGATCGTCGAAGGTTCCAAGGTCAGCAGGCTGGGAGTAGCCTATTTGCTGCCTTAAGAACTGCTCCTCCTTATGTAGCTGGTCGCAGGAATAGTGTAGGATGAGGCGGAGCTGAGGATGCCACTCTTGAAACCTTAGGAGCATGTGGAGCCTGGCCTGCTTGGCAAGAGATACCAGATCAGGATGGCTAGTAATCTCCGGTATGAGTTCAGTAATCTCTCGGAATGCTTGAGATGGGAGAGCTGAAGCTTCCATTCCGATCAATTCCTGTTCAGACGCCATTTCTGAATCTTCAATATCTATGGTGGACGTCTGTTTCTCAGCAGATGGCAAACTGCTGAGTGGAGGGATGTCAAGGGGACTGTCCAGAGTCTCCAAATCACCACTTTGGACCTCTTCAGTCTGAACCCCTTGGTCCACTTCTTGTGCTTGTTCAGTGGAGATGGCCTTCTCCACTGAGTGAGTCTTTTCAGAGGACTCAGATTCATCAACCAGCTGCAGTGGTTGTGTCTGTTCAGTAGGGATCTCAGGAACTTCAACAGTCGCCTCTGATTCAGTAAGCACGTCAGTGAATGTTTTCTTCAGACGTTTGGTCGGTGCCTTAGGAGATTTTGCTTGAGGAGACCGCTTCTTCATGGGCGCGGCCTTCTGAGGCGGTGTCTGCTGAGCTGAGGGTCCTGACCCTATTTACTGAAGTGCTGCGGTGCGGTTCTGGAACCTGACCTTTTTCACATTGAAATAAGTCTTGTCGTGGAAGGTGATCTGGTCATCGCCGCAGAAATCTTCAATTATTACTGAGAGCTTGAGCCCATACAGTAATTTTCCTTTAGCCCTCAGTATGAATGAGGCTTTGTCAAACTTGGCAGCCTGGACCATGAATTCTCGGAGGAAGAATTCAGTCCAGTTAATCTGGGCACGATTATGTATCGCCATCATCAGCTGAATCTTTGGCCTAGATACCTGATCGAAAGAGCCGGCTTGGCTCGTCAGCAGTTGAGTGACTATGTAAGTCAGTGCCCTGTACTGAGGCAACATGGCGTTCTTTGGGAAGGCCGCTCTGAAAGCCGTGGGCTTCCCGCAGAAGACTGAAAGGTAGTCATCCACCCGATCGTCCAGATACCCAACGGTGCTGACTCCTTTCGAGGGTAGGTTGAAGCTCCTCTTCAGTGCTTCCCTCACTGACATCTTCTTTATCCTCATGGCAGCCTCACCGATTGTGTGAACGGTCAGAGTTGAGGTAAAGTTCAGCGACTTGCCTTGGGAGGAAAAAGGTGGGCTTCTTGGAGAGAAACGCCTCCAATCCAGATTCGCGAAGGGCCGCAAATATCTCTTCCATATACTCCAGCTCGCATGCATCAAATTCCATGACTGGTTCGCACCAGACACGATCTTTGTCAAGGATCTCTTGCATGTCTTTAGGGACGATTACAGAGAGGCCTATATCCGCCATTATATCTGTTACAAGAAACGTTGTCAGTATCGAGTTTGATAAAGTAGTTATTACAACGATGCTGAACAAATAATAGAATAAAACTATAACAGATATACAATCATACCAATGAAAAATCTGAGTGTTTATAAAAGGATTTGCAAGTAGGGTTGCTAGAGAGATCTCGGATTTTTTGAAGTTGAAAAGATTTAAGTATGTTAATGGCGGTTTCAAAGATACGATCGAATATTTATATCTAAGAAGAAGATGGGCAGTTATCGATCTATGGTTGAATTTAAACTTGCTTTATGAGATGTGCGGTTAAGATAGGATGACATATATAGGTAATGATAAAATAGCCGCCTAAGTCAAAAGCCAGTTGTAATATGCCTAAGTAGTAACTATGATACGACATGCATTAAATGCGTGGCAGAGTTCAGCAAACTTATGTATGGAATGTCGTGCATTAAATGTAAGCCGTTAATATTAAATGACAATTCATAAGATATTTAATACGATGCTGAATCTGAACAATAAATGCATATTACTATTTTATTGGTTGCTACTGAGTAGAGATACGCAAACCTATCAGCTGAACATCGTAGTCAGCTGATACCTCGTGTAGATGGTTGCTGAGTCTCTATGTATTGAAACTATTCAGTACTGAGAGCGAACATTCCCCCTTACTGAATGATCCTCTCCTGAAACCTCTTACTGACTGGGGTCAGTAGGGTCCAGCAGACCTAGCTCTACTGAAAGTTCTCTGAATCTTGCTTCAGCTAAAGGCTTGGTCAGAATGTCAGCCCTTTGTCGATCAGTATAGATCTTTTCCATCCTGATGTCCTTCTTTTCGACATGGTCCCGAATGAAGTCATGTCTGATGTCCACGTGCTTGCATCTCGTGTGAAGTACAGGGTTCTGAGTGATTGCAATGGCACTGGTACTGTCACAGAAAATCGGCACTTCATTCTGAATAACGTCATAGTCGCGTAGCTGCTGTCTCAGCCAAAGGATTTGGGAGCAGCAACTTCCGGCAGCCATGTATTCAGCTTCAGTAGTTGACGTGGCTACTGAGTGCTGTTTCTTTGAGAACCATGAAATAGCTTGCTACCAAGGAACTGACACGTTCCTGAAGTTGACTTTCGGTCAATTCTATATCCTGCATAGTCAGCATCAGAATAACCAGTTAGTTCTATATTATCATCAGCTGGATACCATAAACCTATGTCAGGTGTTCCTCTGAGATAGCGGAGAATCTTCTTTGCTGAGTCCATATGACTCTGCTTGGGATTCGCCTGAAATCGAGCGCAGACACCTACAACATAAGTTATGTCAGGACGAGTAGCTCTTAGATATAATAAAGAACCAATTATAGCGCGAAATTCAGTTTGGTCTACTGATACTCCCTCCTTATCAAGATCGATTTTCATGTTCGTGTTCATTGGGATCTTGATAGGTTTGCCGGATGTGCAACCGAATCTTTTGATGAGGTCTCGAGTGTATTTGCCTTGGTTGATGAACGTTCCCTTTTCAGATTGCTTAACTTGAAAACCGAGGAAATAGTTCATTTCTCCCATCATTGACATCTCGAACTTGTCCTTCATCATTTTCTCAAATTGTTGGCACATGATGACATTCTTTGATCCAAAGATGATGTCATCCACATAGATCTGCACAAGTAGTATATCGTCTTCCCGTCGAATGCTGAACAGAGCGCGGTCTACTGTGCCTTTCTGAAAACCTTTCTGAAGAAGAAACTCAGATAGGGTATCGTACCAAGCCCTGGGTGCTTGTTTTAACCCATACAGAGCCTTTCTGAGTCTATAAACCTGATGTCCCTGCTGAAAGCCGGGTGGTTGTTCCACATAGACTTCTTCTTTCAGCACGCCGTTCAGGAACGCAGACTTCACATCCATTTGATAGACTCTGAATCTTTGATGTGTTGCGTAGGCCAGGAATAGTCTAATTGCGTCCAATCTTGCAACTGGAGCGAAAGTCTCATCGAAGTCTATTCCCTCAGCTTGATAGTAGCCTTTTGCCACGAGTCTTGCTTTGTTCCTTACTATGACGTTGTTTTCTTCTCGCTTGTTCTTGAAGACCCATTTAATTCCAATAACATTTTGATGCCGGGGTCTATCAACAAGCTACCAAACTTTGATTCTCGTGAACTAATTCAGCTCCTCCTGCATGGCTATGATCCAGTCAGCATCTTTTAGTGCATCCTCAATCGTCTGAGGTTCGTCAGTAGACAAGAAGCAAGAAAATAATGCGCTTTCTCCTTGACAGAATCTGGATCTTGTCTTTACACTTGCTGAGGGATCTCCAATAATTAGATCAGCAGTGTGAGCGTCTAGCCACGATCTACGATGTTTCAGCTCTTCATCTGAAATTTGTTCAACACAGATAGTAGGTGAGTTAGGCATTTCAGTTGTACTATTCTGAAATTGAAGCAATTCAGTAGTGAGAGCATGATCTACTGAGTCACCAGGTTCAAGGGCATTCAGCTCAGGAACATTACTAGATGTTCCCCCTGAGTCGTTATTCTCAGTAGTGGTCTCAGTTACCTCTAGGGTTTCTTCATCGACCTGAGTTACCTAGGATTGACTCTGTTCTGGAGCCTCAATCTGTTCAGCTACGTTTTCTGCTGGTTGAGATTCAGTAAACTTGTCTTCAGTTCCCTCATCTGAATCATCATCCCAACAAAGCTGGATCTTTTCGACTTTATCTTTTAGGCTTAGATCCTGTAGCTGTCTACTGATGTCCTCAGATTCAGAATTAGAGTTATTGCTCCTTTCTTCAGTAGCAAACTCATTAAAAACAACATGAGGGCTTTCCTCCACGCAAAGGGTTCGATAGTTGAATACCCTGAAAGCTTTGCTGACCCGGGAGTATCCTAAGAACACTCCCTGATCTGACTTGCCATCAAAGGTTTTCACCTGATCTTTCCCATTATTGTGGATAAAGCACGAACAACCAAAAATATGGAAATAGGATAGAGAAGGTTTCCTTTCGTTCCATAGTTTATATGGTGTCTTCTTCTGTTGCTTTGTCAGTAGAGATCGGTTCTGAGTGTAACATGCAGTGTCAGCAGCTTCTGCCCAGAATTTTGTTGGGAGTCCTGAGTCTGCGAGTAGAGTTCTGGCTGCCTCTTTTAGAGTTCTGTTCTTTCGTTCAGCAACTCCATTTTGCTGACGTGTACGTGCAGCTGAAGTCTCATGCTTTATTCCTTCAGTTTTGCAGAACTCCTCCACCATAAAATTGAGGAACTCAGTTCCTCTGTCAGAACGGATTTTGACAATCTTGGTGTTCTTCTCGATACTGAGCCTTTTCAGAAGCCTTGGTAACTCTGTTTTCACGTCAGACTTGTTGGCAATGAATATGACCCAAGTATAGCGCGAGTAGTCATCGATGACCACTAAAGCATATTTCTTGCCTCTGATCGTCACTGGAGAGACTGGACCGAACAAATCCATATGTAGCAGCTGAAGGATTCCATCAGTGGAAGGAGATTGAACAGTAGGATTTTGATTCCTTGTTTGCTTTTCCTTCAAGCATGCTTCACACTGAGTGTCTTTGCTGAATACTTCATTTGGCAGTCCTCTTGCTAGAGTGTCTCTTGCAAGTTTGTTGAACGTCTTAAAGTTGAGATGACTGAGTCTCCTGTGCCATAGCCACCCCGTTCGGTTGTCGTTTTTCGCCAACAGACAAGCTTCAGGTTCAGCTGAGTTCCAGTCAGCTACATATATGTTCTTCTTGCGCGAACCTGATAACACTGTTTTCCCTGTGGATTTATCAATAACATCACAGAAACCAGCGTCAAATATCACTCTATTCGAGTTATCACAAAATTGACTAACAGAGAGAAGATTATGCTGAAGTCCTTCAACATATGATACTCTAAGGATCGTGGGCGCCTCAATGCTGAGTGTTCCAAATCCTCTTGTGTAGCCTTTAGCGTTGTCTCCAAACTCGATTCTGGGTCCTTCTTCAGGGATATAATTCTTCAGTAGACTCTTTTGGTACGTCATGTGTCTTGAACATCCGCTATCCACGTACCATGGGTCTTTGTGCACCTGCAAAACAGAATTATATTCAGGTACCCTTTATTTTTGATTTTTGGTCCTTAGATGTTAGTTTTGGTAACCCATATTTGTCTTACGACCCTGGTGGTCTCAGACATCTTCTTTCCACTTGAGTCAACGTACTTGACCACTGGACTGGTCGAAGCTGACTTCTTAGGCTTTTCGGGTTCAGGAGTCCGGATCTTCTAAGCTGGTGGACTGCTGACCTTTGCCTTTTGTGCGATTTTCTTCTTTTTCTTCTGACTCTTGGGTCCTCTTCTGACTATAGGATCATAATAATATGACCCATACTGAGCAGGATGTGTCAGCTGAGGTGGTCCATACTGATCAGCTCATTTGGATTTGCTAGTTCCCCCTTGACTGAACTGGGGTATTTTGGTACTGATCTTCTTGTCAGAATGATGATGTGTAGGATGAGGTGCCTTCATCTTTTGTTTGTTTTTGGCTAGGGGATTCAGTATTTCAGCATTGATTGTTTCCCCTCAAACAAACCTATCAGCAAGTCGCACTTCTGAGTGTACAGGGGCAGATGAGGAAGCACCCTGGCTGAAACCAAGACCTTCCTTGCAGTGCTTGGGCTTGTTTCTTGCTAGCATAGCCTCCAGCTTCTTTTCAGCGCCCATGTACCTCTCAGTCATCAGGTTCCTCCAGACATCATCACTTTTCTTCAGTGTGTCGTGCTCGGTCTGAAGTCCTGATAGTTGTTGCTTCAGTAGACTCAATTCAGTATCTTTCTGAGTTAAGTCCTTGGTCAGAACTGAGATCTGAACTTCTTGATGCTGAGACTTGGCCAACAGAGAGTTTATCTCCTCCCTGAGTCTCAACACAAGTCCTACAGACTCAGTAGAGACCTGACTCTCCTGAGAAAGTCTCTGATTCTCCACTTTCAGGGTATCCAATTCCTGAAGAGTCTTACTGAGCTGCAGACTCAACTGAATCTGTTCGTCTAATAGTTCTTCATATGCCGAGCCGACGTCCGTATTCTCATCTCGCACTGAAATAGTGTCGTGTGTGCAGTGTGAAGGAGAGTTAAAAGATGCATGAGAGTTTACCTCATCTTCTTCTCCTGCCATCAGACACTTTTCAGTACTTCCTTCTGCTTCAAGCTCCAAAGCCATGAAAGCAGTTTCATCATCTGATGAATCCATGAAGGAGTCGACTTCTTCTGAGTCGTCTGAGAGTTCGCTAGCAATGTAAGCTTGTCTCTTCTTGGCAAACTTCTCTCTCCTTGCTTTGCGGGCTGCCCGTTCAGTACTACTGAGCTCAGGACAATCATACTGATAGTGTCCTGGCTTCTTACAGTTGTAGCAAGCGATGACTCTTTCTTCTTTGTTCTCGCTTTCTTTTAAAGTGCTAAGTCATCTCTTTTCCTGTATTCAGAAGTGTTCGAGTCAGGAGCACGTTTTGGTGTATATTCGGACTTACCTTTTGTTTCTCGATAGACTTTAGTCACTTTTCTGCGCCTCTCCTTCTCCTTCTGATATTTTACAGCGAGCAGCGCGTACTTCTGAGCTAAACTTCCTTCTTGTATGTTAGTTTGTGAAGGTTCAGTTTTGCTTGACGCGGGAGATGCTGTGCTGACTGATGTTTTGAAAGCATGGTCAATTTTAGTGTCAGCTTCAGCTCGCTGCTTCCGTTGAGGTCTGTCGAACTCGAATTCCTCTGCCTGAAGTTCTGAAAAGATATGGTCAGGAGTAGCAATATCTAGATCAGAATGGCGTAATAAGGTGGCAAAAGGAGTCCAATGTCCATCTGGCAGTGCCCTCAGTATCTTGAGATTCATTTCTCGGTTGCAGAATGTCTTTCCCAGCCCGTTGATGGAGTTCATCAGATTCGTAAATCTTACATTTAGATCTTCTATTTTGTCACCAGGCATGAGAGACAAACTCTCCAGTTTTTGAGTTCCAGCGCAAGTTTGTTAGCTTTGATCTTCTGAGTCCCCCGACTCAGTAGCGCTAGAGCATCCCAGAGCTCTTTTGCTATCTTGCATTCCTGAACCCTGCCGAGATAAGAATCACTAAGAGTGGTTAGTATGGCATTCCTAGAAACTCGGTCTAAATTGTGAAGTTTCTTCTCCTCAGGAGTGAAGAGACTTCTGTCCTTGGGAATCTTCTTCCCGGTCACCATTCCTCCTCTAGCTGCTGGATCCTGAGTCACGACACTATCGATCATAGGAACGATAGGTCCTTCCTCAAGTACTTCGGTCATGCTGTCGTGGAGGGAAGTCAGATGAGCCTCCATTCTGACTCGCCATACACCATAGTTCTCTACTGAGAACATAGGTACCATTCTTATTCCTGCATATCAGACATGTTAAATAATGATATGAATGAAGAATGATATGCAGTGAAAACGATTTTCCGGATCCGTTCAAGTAGACCAGTTTCAAGATAACAAGAGTCTTATAGAACTCCTGCTCTGATACCAATTGTTGGTCCCGAGAGCACGTTTAGGTGTAGAGGGGGGGGGTGAATACACCTAAAACCTATTTCTCAACTTGTAACACGAACAGTCCCGTTCAGGAGTGTGCCGTACTGATAGAGTTCAGCAGACCAAATAGCTGTTCTAGAATCGTGTTAAGGCAAAGAGGTACTGACTCTTTTGAGATCTACTAGCTAACTAAGTCAGAATTCAGTATCTTCAGATGGAGTTCAGTGGTGCGGAAATGTGTAGGCCCAAATCAGTTGAGTGGAAAAAAAACGTTTTCTTAAAAACAGTTTCAGTTTAGAAGAGTGAATCAGATAAGTATGCTGAAACTTAGTTGAATGATTTTAAAGATATGATATTCAGTATGAACAGTTAAAATCAATGCAATAGTAAATAAGAGACACAGAGATTTTTAAAGTGGTTCGGATGCACAGGATCCTACGTCCACTGTCCCGAAAGGTCAGGAGGCTATTTATTATCCTGAGTTAGTCTCAGTCAGCTTGTACACAGGACAAAGCCGCGTCTTGGAATGTATACTGAGCAAGTCTCAGTTTACAACGGGTATCAAACTAAAGTGTTTGACAAACTTCTCCAACTATGAAGGGGTCCTTTTACAATAAGGATAAGGTTCAAAGGTGAACCCCTTCGTCTAAGCTATGGATAAATTCAGTTGAGCTTAAGGTTAGAGGGATAGGGAACGAGAAAGTGGCTTCTAGATCGACGAACAGCTGAGTTGTAGCTTGTCATTTGCCGAGGTTTTGCAGAGTAGTTGAGACAGAACAGACTTCGAGGCATAATGAAGCTGACTTCTCTCTTCCTCGTATTTGACTATGCTAATTGTTGTTCAAAAGATCCGACGGTTCGTAAGACGCTCACAGTTACTGAGT